>VDFB02302562.1:0-13693 GCA_007258455.2 Sequoia sempervirens | reverse complement strand
GCATAGTTCTAGAAATAACCGTTTAGAAGTCGCGGTCTACAAGCATGTCTTCCATCTTGAGCTTCCACAACTCAAAGTTGCCTCCGTTAAGTTTCCCTATCTCAACTCTACCAAATGTGCTCACTATCTCCTTCCTACAACAAGGTTAACAAAAATATTTTGCAACAAGCTCCCACTCAAAATAAGATACCAACTAAAAGGAAGTTGGGTACATGGAAAAGCTTCCTACACCAATCTAACATAGGAGATGTATGTGCAATTTTTTTACAGTTTCAAACTCTTAAATAGTTAAATTAAAGAAGATGAACATATCAAGTAACATAAACAACATTATAGATACAAAAAAAAATACATAACACCATAATATATGTGGGAAATCCCTTTCAGGAGAAAAACCCCACACTCCAAAATCCTGAACAATGTATTATCTATAAAAAATAGTTACAATACACTTTAAGTGCAAGCCTCTATAGGAGTTTGTTCGTGTTACAAATTTGGAATAAATTCACTAGCATAATAGTACCCGCAAAGCACATTATCATACAAATCCAAATATAACACAAGCATTTATAGAGCTCATGACAAAGTTGGACACCTAGAATCTTCACATGCAAGGTGCCACCCAACATGCATGTCATAATTTTTCATAATAAGCTCTTACATTGTCATAATCTATCATATAAAAGTCTTCATCATCATCATCCATAATCAACTTATGGCATATGATAACTCCACAAAATTAGCATAAAATTATGTCCCACAAAATGGGATGCCCATGACCTCCACCAATTTAGCTTACAATTTCCATGCATGACTCTTACAACTATCATAGATCGTCATTTCAAATTGTCATAGTTTATCACAATTTATGACAACTTATGACAATTGCCACTGTTATAGCCCCAAATTTAGGCCCTGAAAAGTGGACACCTACCTCCTTGAAATTAGCTTCCAAAATACACATGTCACCTCCATGTAGGATGCCACATCATCAGTGGTTTCCATAGAGTGCCACAACATTAGTAGGAAAAATACATTAGGATAAATTAAATAATTAATCACCAAAATTAAATGCTAGGACTTGCAAAGGTTGAGACACCTTAATCCCAACAATATTTTGTAACTCGAGTAAACTAACTTTATTAATTCCAAATATATCCTAGATTATATCATTATGGTTTGGGAAGACACGAAATGGGCCCAATGTGATCTCATTAGCAAGCTTTTCTAATCAAAATTGTTTTTGTTAAAGTTTATGATCGCATCAAGTGACCTTTTATCCTTGCCATGCTGTAGGCTTTAGGATGTGAACCTCATTTTATTCAATCTATTTGTATGCTCTTTTCAAATGCTTCAACTTACCTCACTATCTATGGTCAATGATCCAATGTCTTTAGCCTTTCTAGGTCTATTTTTCAAGGGTTTCCTTTACTTTCAATTTGTATGTGCCTATAGCTGAAGGTTTTGGATACTTGCTAGTTCATTCTATTTCTTAGGGATTGGTCAAATGTATTTTATCACCTAATTCCATAACTCAATTGAGGTTAATGGCCATTTTTTTTATTCCTTTCTCACTCTTTTGGAAGAGGAAAGCAACATTTTCCAAGCTCTCTATTGCTTAGATATGTTTTTGTAAAGCCTTGAGTTTTGATATTCAATGGAAAAAAACTCAATGTTGCAGTTAATCATTTCTACCTAAGAATTCTTGGTTCAAATATTATGAGTAGAAATTGAATGGGAATGGAGAAAATTTTAGGGTTTTGTGCATTTCTTTTTCCTTTCAAGCTTCTCCAACTACTTTGTAACAAGCTATTTTAGTTAGAATTAAGAAGAAGTTGGCATATTGGGTAAAGATTCTCACAACCACTTATGTTTATTATTCTTCTTGTCAGGTCCCTTCTAAAGAATCTTATCTAAAGTTGGAAAATCTTCTTAAAGGCTTCCTTTGGGCCTCCTCCAAGAATCATAAAGGTTTTCATCAAGTGGCATGAGAGTATTGTTGTCTACCACATGATTTTGGAGGTTTGGGCTTAATTTCCATTTAATGCAAAGGCTTGGCTTAGTGTGCCAATTGGATCATTCAAGCTCTATAAGGTAATGATGCTTGAGATTTTTTCGTTTGTCGTTACATTTCTTCTCGTATCTTTTCTAGGAGACCAACTTGGAAGGGAATTAGATTTCACACCCTTCTCATAATCAAAGAACCCATTCAAATCTAGGGAAATTTTGTGATGAAAAGTATTTGGAGAGATTGGAAAGCTATGAAGCCTTTCTTCTTTAGAATGACATTGTCTTTCAGAATGGTCTCTCTATCAATCAACAAACTATTTGGTGGTCTCCTATTTTTTAGTGTCAAAATCATCCTCTTGTTAAAACCTAATGGGTCCATACTTTGTTTTTTTTCAAAAAGGGGTTAAGACCCTCCTAGACCTCCTTTCCAAGGTTACCAAGAACTTTTTAACCTAGCTAAAGTAAATGTGAAGTTTTATCTATCGAATTAGGATCTTGAAATTTGGATTGTTATTGATGTTATTCCTATAAACCAGTTTCACAAACTTGGAGTTTGGTCTTGTGAGCCTTGTGGGAAAGATTGGAAATGGTACTTTACACGCCATTTAGAATTGCAAGCCTAACAAAGGCTACTCTTGGATTTTTCCTTATTTTCCTATTGTGCATATATTAAACCAAAGATAGCTTTTGCAATCTTCATTATGAATTTGACAACACATATTCTATATGGTTTAGTTAGCCATTCTTGAACCAAAAATTTGATCATTTTACATAGTGTGTTTTTTTCCAAGGCCTTCTTGTTGGTTGTAGGTTAACTCTTTCAAGGACTCCAAATCCTTGGTGTCCTTTTCGTGGTCATTAGGAGTCTCAAGCATCTTTTTTGGTTTTTCTCGAAAGCTCAAGTTGCCTAGACCTCAATCCATGTTTTCTTTAAGCCTTTTCAACTCGAGTCTTTTTCTTGGCATATAACATTGTTAAGGGATTGACCCATAATCCCTTATAGATGCAATAAGATTTGGCATGCTTTAAGGTGAAAATTATTTTTAGCATTTATAAAGATAGAAATTTTGCTATTTTTTTGGATGTTTTATTGATAATAACTTCTTGCTAAATATTCTAAAGCCATGGTATGTTCTAATGTGTTTATGTAGATTCAAGTGCAAGCTAATACAATTGCATTTGAATTTGCTTGCCTCTAGGTACTATTGGACCATTGGGGTAATGGCCCATTTATTGTTGCTAAAGTCCCTCAAACTCCCACCTCTAATAGAGGTCGGTCTTTGCCTTGAGGGCATTGTTGAGGGCACAACTAATCTACTTTTGGTAACTGAGATGCTCATTCTCAAGATTCTCTAACTCTTATGAGAAGAGATCGTGCTCAAAGAGGATGGTCACAACCCACTAGTCATTGTTTTGCTTCTCCCCCAATTTTTGGTGGTGGTACTATTCATTGGCTAGACTCTAGGAAGTTCCCTGCATTGGCTCTTGCTATTCTCTTGTTTGAGTTGCTACTAAAGATAAACAAGATGATAATGATAAAGATGGTAATGATGGTTGGGAATCTCCCGTGGACACTTTAGACCCTATTGATGTACTAGGCAAACCAATTGACTGTGACCCACCTCCTCCCCTCTCTATTCTTGCTCTTATTGCATAGTGACTTGTTGTTATTATCACACTGAAGGTGTTCCTTATATGAAGTGAACGACCTGCTTCTAAAAATCAATGGTTGAAAATTGTGGAGAAGGATACAAGACAATTGAAATGATCTCAACCATCAAATTTTCTAAAATATTAAAAAATATAATATATAATTAAAGAAAAAACAACTACATTCTTATCTAGTCTTAGCTTTAAATTAAGAAAAGATAAGATAAAAATTGTTTTTTTCTTTTAAAATTTTTATACTTAGAGTTTTAGATAAATAATAATGTTTTTAATAAATAGATATATTTTTTAAATAATAATATTAATAACAATAAACCAATAAATTACAAATTGAATTTTTTATCTTTAAATAGGGTTTCATTTTATTTTCATTTTTAAGTTTGGTGTTACTTGTAATTTTAGATATAAAAGTTAGGATTTTACTTTTAACAATTTTAATATAGTTTATATTTATTTTTAATATTTATTTGAAATAGAGTTTTAGTTTTAAATATTATTTATTTAATAATATTTTTAATTTGTTTTTTTAAATTTTTTAGACTACAGGAATGGCAGCATGACCCCTATAAACTGCACTGCAACTTGGTAAACTTTTAACATGGCCAAATAGCGTTAGTGCGACCATCCTCGGTACCGCGAGGAGTGGGGAAGTAGAACTTGTGACCAACCTCACACCTTTATAGGAAAGATTTAGCCAACCAAGCTAGGGCCCCAATCCCCCTTTGTTTTATTTGCTAATATTGAGTTTATGTTAATATTATTTGTGATATATTAATTATATTTTTTAGATACATATTTTATTAATATTTCAATTATAATACATTAAAAAATAGTTTTACTTTTTAATTTAATCATTTATTAACTTTTTTTAGACTCTAGGAATCAGGTAGCCCCTCCTATAAACTGCAGTGCACCTAGTGAATGGGGAGAGACTAGACTTCGTGACCTCTTGTCCAATCCAGCTAGGTCCCCCACCCTTAATCATTTAAATGAACTTAATAAGTTTATTATTTGTTATTAATTTTTTAAAATTAATATGTTTATTAATATTTAGATTTTGATATATTTTGACTTTCCATTTAGTTTGTTTTATTTTATTTTTTAATTTAGATTTAAGTTTGAAATTTATTTTTATTATTTATATCTTTTTATGAAATTACAAATAATAATTAAAAAATATTAGAATTAATTTAATTTACAATTAGTTATCTTATTAAAACTTTAATTATTGTAGAATAATTCTATTTTAGATTTTTGTTATAATTTATATAATAAAATGAATTTCAAACTAAAAATATAATAAAATTTATAGAGTGAGAGAGAGAGGTAACTTTTGATTAGTCGTTTCATGCCAACAATCCAAGGATAGCACATCCTAGGGAGTTATGCTTAGGGTTGCATGCCATTTGGTTAAGGATATGATAATTCACCTTTAAAACCTCTTCAATGTGCCCATTGCACACTTAGGAGGAAAATAGATAGAGAGATTGAAAGAGAGAAATAAAGAAATGGAGAGGGATACAAAGAGATAAAAAGAGAGATAGAGATAGAAAAATAGAGGTATAGATATGAAGTAATAAATATGGAGAGAAGAAGAGACAGGAAGAGAGATAAAGAAAGAGAAATGAAAAAAGAGAAGAGGAGAGACATAGATAGATACAGTCGCATAAAGAGAGATAGAGAGATAGATAGATAAAGAGAAATAGGAGACAAAAATATATAGAGATCAAGAGATAGAGAGGGAAAGGGGGAGCAAGGAGGGAGATATATAGGGATAGCAAAAAATAGTAAGGGGATAAAGACAAGGAGAGGGAAATAGATAGAGAGAAGAAATGAGAGAAAGATAGATAGAGGAAGAGAGAAGGGAAGACAAACATAGAGAGAAATAGGGGAGAGAGAGGAAGAGAGAGATTGAGAGATATTAAAAAATATAAAGAAAGAGAGGGAGACAAAAATATAAAGATCTATCTCTCTTTCTCTTCCTATATCTCTATGATATCTCCCCATATGTACTTCACCCTACCTCTCTATATATATCTCCCTCTCTCTACCTCCCTCTATATAACTTCATATCTCTATCTTTCTATCCCTCCATCTATCCCTCTCTCCATCTCCATCTCCATCTCCATCTCTATCTCCTTACCTCTCCTTACATTCCTTTCTCTCTTTCCCCCTAACTTTTCCATTATATATATATCCCTCTCTCTATCCATATCTCTCCCTCTCCCTCTCTCCCTATCACTCTCTCTCAACTTCTCTATCCTCCCTCCCTCTCTCTATTATTTTTTCATATCACCTGGACTTTATCTCTCACTCTTGCCCTCTCTATTTCTATCTTTCCATCTCTCCCTCTTCCTATCTATTTATAACTCATTATCTCTATCTCTCTCTTATTTACTCCATCTCTCCCTCTATTTCTCCTACTCTTTCAACCTCTCTCTCTATATCACTTCCTATATATTTATATTTCTCTCTCCATCTCCCCCTCTTTCATTGACTCCCTCTTTCTATCTCTATCTCTCTCTCCCTCTTCCTCTCTCCTTTCATCTCTCCGTTTATATTTATCTCTGTCTATCTGTCTGTCTATTTGTCTCTCTCTCTCTCTCCCTCTCTATCTTTCCGAATTTATATTTGTCTCTATCTCTTCTTTATATCCCTATTTTCCCTCTCCCTCTCCCTATCACTTCCTCTTTCTATATCTCTCTAATTCTCTCTCCTATCTCTATTTATCTCCCTTCATCGACCTCCCTCTCTATATATTTATACATATCTATCTCCCTCTCTATGTCTCCATATCTCTCTTACTCATACACACACACACTCCTTATTTTTCTCTCCCTATCTCTAGCTCTATTTCTATCTCTATCTCTCCATATTTAAATTCTTACATATCTTTCTCTATCTCTATCTCATTATATATCCATCTTTTTTTACCCCTATATCAATTCCTCTCTCTCTCTCTCGCCCCACCCCATCCTCCCCATTTCAAACATATCATTAGCCTATTGGTAATGGAGCCTTATTATCTTCTCGATTCAAAAGTTTTTTTTTAGTTGTGTTAGGGTCCCTATAAGTAGATACATATTTGATTTGAAGCTATTACTTCTCCATTGAGACCTTTGTTGCACAAACAAAATCTTTTTTTTAAATATCCTACTAATTGACCTCATGTATACTACACAAATGTATGTAAATAATAAACCAAAAAATTCCCTAATTGACCATCTACATTTTTTCAATGTACCCATTGCACACCAAAGTGCCATTGCTAATTGTATTTATTTGTTCTATTATGAATTGTCCTATTTAAATTTTAAGATGTGACTATTTCTATCCATTTCTTTTGGTATATATATGTACACTCTTTTAAATAATAATATAGACAATATTCATTAAAAAAAATAAAAAATGTTCGAATAGCATACATTAAAACAATTATAAAATAGAAGGAACAAAAATCTAAGAAAACGGTAAGGCTCGGTCCCTTTTTAAATACGTACCCGAGGTTTAGCCCGATCGCATGGGAGAGAGGTCTGAGGGTTTAATTTAGGGTTAGTGTTGTGGGCTTCGATTAGGGTTTTCGCCTATACAAAATGTCCGTCTGCCCGAAGAATTTCAATGGCTGTGTTAGAGGAACAAGTAAATTTGATGGAAGTAAACGAAATTTATTAGATTGCAGTGTATTTTCATGAATGCCAGATTGATGAACTCGAAATGGGGAAGCACGTTTCTGTGCAATGATCCCGCTATTTTTTCCACACGAGATTTCTGACTGGCATTCGGTTTTATAAACTCTTTAGGTTAGGGTTTGGTACGAAGATTGTCGTTCAGTATCTGTTTTATGGCATACATTGAAAATATGTTTTTATTTCTATTTCGTTTATTTAAACAGTGTTTGGTTCGCAGCTGTGCAACTTGAATGGTGGATATCTACTGCTCTTGCAAGCTGTTGCAGTTTCCGTTCTCAGATCTATGGTCGATTGGTATTTTTTTCTTTTGAACTTTTGAATTCTTTTCGAAGGGATCGCTACTTACATTTGGGGTTTTTTGTTCGGGATTATGATGTATGTCGTTTCTGACGGTATTCCTGCCCAGGCTGACGCTCCTTACGTTTTCTGGTTTTTAGATTTAAGGTATTAAAATGCTGAAGTATTCTAAGCAAAATGTTTTCTCTGTTAATTCATAAAAGTGGGATTGTGTTCGAGCTCATAATATTAAGTAAAACGATCTGAGATAGATTGGGAAAATAGGCATACCGTCCATTAAATTGGCCAGTAGAAACCTATTACAAAGAAACCTAAATTTTAGTCTATACAATGCCTTAAAATTAAGGCTGTTTACATTGCAGGACAAATTTACAATGTAACTTATGTAATTATTTGTTTGATTTTGTAAATATGGTTTTGATTTTTTTTTAAATTCTGGTTAAGAGGATAAATATTTTGAGTTGCTGTAGGGTATTAAAGATTTGGTTACTAGATAAACTGACTTTATTTGGTATTTATTGGTATGGATTTTAATTGTATAAATAAAAGATCGATTTGATTTAGTTTTAAATGGCAGAGTGGACAAGTCAGGTTTGGGTTCTTTTTAAGTAATGTCTTTTGCAAATATATTTTTTAGAATATATTAGAAGATCAAAATGATTTGAATTTACATGAAAATTAAGATTAAATTATAGTTTTTTTGGTTTAAAACTTTAGTTTTTATAAAAAAATTGATTTCACTTTTTAAATAGGAAAAATGAATTCATTTAAAAAATATATAATTAAATAACATTAAAAGTTAGATTCCATGGTAGAATTATTTGAGAAAAACAGATTAGAAGGGTTGGGACAACCACTAATTCGAATTAGATAGAAAAGGAATGACCTTAAAAATACCAAATATCTTAGAGTCTTTGAGTGGGTTATAACAACCATCATTTATCATTAAAACCAGGTTCCATAGTTGAATTATTTGAAGAAATTTGAAGAAAATAGATAAAAATATTTCAGACAGCTGCTAATCCAAATCATTTAAAAGAGAGTTGTGAATATAAAATGAAATGAAATGATTTTAATTATTTTACAAAATTAAGAGTATTTACAAGTGTTAAGTGAGAACCAAGTGGAAGGCCTTGGTAAAAAACACACCAAGAAAAATGAACCAAATGAGGTTAAAAAATAGTTGACCAAATAACTTGGAATTCACAATGTGCTATGCCAAACATCAAGGGAAGATTGAAACTACTAATAATGGCTTAGTGAGCCAACCATAAGAAGGTGAGAAGAACGACACAAATATCTTTTATGAGACTCATAATTACAAATTGGTGTGTTAGGATAACATTTCCAATCCTTTTACCAAGGCTTTTGGAAAGATTTGACTACAATTTTATGAATCATCTAGGGAGGAATAACATTGATAAAAGCTTGAAAGTCTCTTAATCTTGATTAGACAACTCGGATTTTTGTTTAATTTGTGACCAAGAAAGAAAATTCTTGGTGGCTTTGGGAATGAGATTTAGTAGAATTCTAATGCCTTATTTTGAAAAATTTCAAGACATGGATTCATGGCACTTTGCCTAGAGGGTGGTCTTGACAAGAACATAGATTATTGATTGATGGGAAGGCCGCTATGGAAATAATTTCCTACCAAGAGAAGCTAATATTTAATAGCCTCCTTAGATTTCCAAATGCTTTGCCTTGAATCTAAATTGGCTCTCTTATGTTAAAGAGTGAACCAAGGTGCAACCCTTCCAAGTTGACCATTCATACAACACGCCTAAACTAATATAATGCACGATGAGATATTTTGAGACTTTAAATCCCTCAAGAAAGTCTCTAAGAAATTTTTCAATCTTTAAATAATAGGCTTTTAAATGCATCCAACAAGAGCAATAATAAACATGAATGTCAATCAAAATTATAGAACAAATTTGAAATTTGTCCAACAAAGAAAGATGTTCGGTAATTTAGTAATTAAGTTTTTTCCAATCTTGGTAACAACAAATTGCTAGAGGGGAAACAAGAGAAGCTAAAAATGTAAATGGAATGCTAAGAAAAGAAAACACTTGCCAATAATTGATCAATTTTGAGCCAAAATTATCTATCTAGTATCTTAGGAATAAAAGATTGCTTGTAGCATCGAGTCTTTTGCCATTGGATACTCAAGCCAAATGCTCGACAAAAAGTATCAAGGAATTTAATAGGCTACTTAACATTATCTTCGTCTTCATTGAGGGTCGGGAATGAACCATTCGGAATGTGACCATTGATCAATTAGTTGGGAGAATTTGGAAGAGTAATCCCCTTAACAAGGGTTTGAGAAATTATATGGGCCAATTAGTAGCTAGAGCAATTCCTTCCCAAACAACAATTATATTATCCAAAATAAATCTAGATTTGATGAAAGTAGTTTGTTTAGTGTAGACAAGGAAGAAGAGGCATAATATTAAGAGATGGAGCCTTAGCAATAATATGGTATGAGACATTCAACAAAGTGATAGGCCACTTTTTCAAGGTTGTCAAATTTAGTTATGAATTTGATATTCCTTTTATTACCTTTCTTAAAAATTTAGAGTGAAAATCCTCAAGATAGACCTATGAAGATCATCACCCACAATGTCCCAAAAAGGCTTTGTAAAATTTATAGGGAAATTTGTCAAACCAAGAGCTTTGTTGTTAGATGTTGCAAAAAAATTCTTTTGCAAATCTTCTGTTGTGAAAATTTGATCATAAAGAATATGATAGAAATTGGAAACTTTGCAAGGAACCACATTTAGGAACTACTGCAAGACTACAAACCTAGCCAAATGTACTCCCGAGCAATCAAAACTTGGCATATTGCCAAACAAAAACTTGTAGAATGTTTGCATAATCTTTTGAGATGTATGGCAAGCATGTAGAGCTTGAAATAATTCTTTTGTGATCTTGTCTCCTATCTCGAGCCAATGAAGTTGAGCTTTAATTTGAGCTCCATGCATATTGTGAGCATCCACAACCTATTTTTGATGTTGAAGCTAAACCAATCAAAGCTAAGTGATCAAATCAAAGGGTTATTGTTCCAAATTGGAGGTGGCCTTGTGGAGTTTTGAGGTAGTGACCTTGTATTATTGGTGGTGGAACTAAGGTATGATTGATGGCATCATTCCACTAGGTTATCTATTCATTCTCATGAATAGGACATGACTCCAAATTCCAAACATAAATGCGAGCAAATACAACCATGTGATTGAACAATGACGTGTTTAAAAAGAATTAGGTCTTAATGGCCTTGAATTTGAAAAATTGCCACTCGTTATGAAACCATATTGGGAATTGGTCAAAAAATGCCTAGCAAAGGCTCCATTGATAGAGAATAATAGTTGGAAAAGGAGAAAAATGATTTTGTTAACATCATAGCATGATTAAGATATTTAAGTACTATAAGAGAGGGGGACCAACCACGTCAAGGCTCCAGGTCATGGAGAGCCGAGAGTGGAGGGCTGCCATAACTTACCTCACTCTAAAGGGATGTTTTGGGGTGAGGATTGAGAATGAAGAGCACTAGGAAGTACTTTTGTCACTCTACAGACCCAAAATTCTATTTGGGGCTAGATGAGCCGGTTTATGGAGTTTGAACTGTACCTCAAACAACTCTTTGTTTGAGGACAGCAACGCAGGTTTGGGACGACAGCGTAGCGCGCTGACGTTTGTATAGCTAGAAAATGTAAAGTACAGTAAGAAAACCACCAAAAACCTACTAACAACCTAGCTAGTTGATTTTAATGAGGTAAACAAAATGATGAAGTATAAAAGATAAAGACAAAGATGAGAAAGCAAGTAAATAAAAGCTAAGGTGACAAAGATTATCTCACAAAAGCGCCTATTCACCAACTAGCTCCATGCACACGTTCACCTACACACAAACAAGAAGGGGGAAATTGTTGGGGCTGTATAGGGGCTTGCCTTAGTCAGACCCCCACTTTGGTGTTTCCACCTCCATGGACAACCAGAAAACAACAAAGTAGAAAAATATGATAAAGAAGATAAGAAAGAAGTGCAATGAACACTACAAAAGACAAGTGCTACTCTATCAAATCACAAAGGAGAGGAATGAAGCATTACCACCTCCACCCAAAGGCTCTCAAGGCCAATGAAGGGAGAATGCAAGCAACAAACTTGACAAAGTCACCACCGCTGCAACCATGGCGAAGACAGGTCTCATAAGACTCCAAGCTCACAACTTTTGTGGTGTCCTCACACTTGCAATGTGGAGTTGATGGAGTGTCTATGCTGTTGCAATGCTCACAATGGAGTGCTAGAATGCTGAAGTGAATGAGAACGTGCTTGAGAATGTGAAGAAGTTGAATGGAAAATGCTAAGAGAGATTGATTGAATGTGTAGAGGATCAAATGAATGTGAAAATGGATACTTTTGAAGGTGGGATGAGAAGGAATAAGCTATTTTCAGGTTGGTTGGTCGAAGAGGGACGTTACAATTCATCCCCAATCAGGTGTGTAATGCCTCTGCCAACTTCAGACACAAGAATCCATCAGGGATGACAACGCGTCGTGCAGATGTCTGCGCACCACACTTGCGTCCCCAACAAATATTCTCTCATCAACAAACAAGACAAATTCCAAGTGGATAGAAGGTAGGTGGGTGCTGTGGAATTTCGCCTTTAGATTTGATTTACTAAGGCGAGGGTATGCAAAAGGGGAATTTTCACAAGGGGTGCAAATTCGCTCTTATACAAGTACTTTGTCAAGCCCTACTCTAAGATTATTCCAATTGTACATCATATGATCTTGGTGGTGACTAATATTGGGATAAAAAGTCACAATTTATTGCACATAAGGAACAAGCCTCTCTTTCACTAGTTGTCCACTGCATAGGCAAGGCTTCACATTTATTATTGGCCATTTCAATCATATCAAAATCCCCACACATAACTCAATTGGTGGTAGGAATTGGTTGACATTCACCTTTGGAGAGTCGATCTCTCAACATCATTTGAGACAAACATTAATAACTCCAAAGGAATGATTATTAATGTTGAAAAGAGTCTACAACCCTTGATTGGTGGGTTCAGTGCCACATAAGAGATAGAAAGGTGACAACATCACCCAACCTACTTCATGGTTACTACACAAGAAATAACTAGAAGGCCAAATAACATGACAAGTTGTAGAAAGTGAAAAATAAAAAACTTTACTTATAAATATAGAATGTCTCGACCTAAAAATTGAAGTCGAGCATCTTGAATAGAATACTTCTAGAGGATGTCTATTATACCTTAAACATTCAAGGAGACAATTCATAAATTAGTTTTGAGAGTCATCTCCTCATAATCCAACTCTTTAAGAGTGGAATAACTATTCTGCAAAAGAGCTTCACTTGAATCAAAACTTCATATCCAAAAGTTAAACTAGATAGGTTGCTATTTCTTTGGCACATATTCTCCTTCTTTGAAATACCTCATTAGGCTAGGGGACCTCTATTTCCTAGTTGGAGGAGGGGAAGCATATTGTGCAGTGTTGGTTGGTGGCTAAGATAACAATAACATTTTGTTAGAGGGGCTCTCACAAATTTTTCCTCACAAAAAACTTTCCTAGAAGAGGAGAGAACAAATTTTCTAGAATTCAGAGGTCTTGAAACATTTTTCAAACTTTGACCCTTAGAGCTTGAAGAAGGCTTGGGGAAGGAGCATTATTATTAGTTTTTTAGGCTTTGTGGTTAAAAATGTAAGTTGCACTTCCTCTTTTTCAAGAGGCTATGAGCCAAAGGGGGGTTGTGTGGAGGGTATAGGGTAGAGAGAAGCCAAAGGGTAGTCCCAAATTTTGTGCTCAAAAGAATAAAATTGATTAGTATTTAATAAATTTGAGAATGTGTTATGTGTATCTCATTTTTCCAATCTAGATATCCACATTCTACCTTAAATATTTGGAGAGGTCCACCTTGTTGGATATTGCTGATATGTGGTTGTCATTTATGTCAACACTATTGGCATTAATGTCTTTAAGGCTGTATATGTCGAGGATATTGAGAAA
>VDFB02302561.1:0-209073 GCA_007258455.2 Sequoia sempervirens | reverse complement strand
CCTAAGCCAGTCCTTAAGACTTCGCCTTATGAGCTGGTATATGGGAAGGAGACGTTGTTACCTATCTCTATGGAGATCCCGACAATACAGTTATTAAAGTCTCTTGAGATAGAACAAAATGAAGCCATGGAGGTTCAGCTTGCCGAACTGTTGGAAGTACAAGAAAAAAGGGAGAATTCCCTAATAGCAATGACAAGTCGTCAACAGGTGGTCAAACGATGGTTTGACAAGAAGGCCTCTGACCAGGGTCTAAAAAGTGGAGACTTAGTGCTAAAATATGACAGCAGGGCTGCAAAGCCAGGTCAGCACGGTAAATTTTATAGCCTATGGGAGGGACCCTTCAAAATCATTCGGTGCATGCAACACAACGCTTTTGAGATGGAAAATATAGAACAAGAGCCGTTAGGAATCCTGGTTAATGGGATTCATCTTAAGTTGTTCCATTAGGCATTAAGCTCTACCTTGTACAGTTGTAAATAGCGCTTTTTATTTCCTTTTCTATTTTGGGTCTGTTCTTTGTCTAAAATCTGTTGTCTTTCTACGTATTTGCTCATTATTATTGGCGGGTAAAACACCGGAGTTGCTTTACACAAAATACACTCATGCATGGAGAAATAGCATTCAAAACTTGCAAACCCAGAAAATTTTAAACACAGAAGCAAAAGTGCATGGATTTTCCTTAAAAACGAGAAGTATATATTTATATATATGTTCTTTAGTTACAAAATGGCTGGGATGCCGATTTCCAAAATGTACAAGTATCAGGATATATATTATATACAATAGCCTTTTATTAGGCTTATCTAAAATAGGAAAGTTACATTTTGAGCAAGTAAGCAAGGGGGTTATCTATCCAAAGGAATGACTGGCAGCAATCGACGCATTCACTGCAGCGTCCGCTTCTTCCTCGTCCACGGGCTCGTCGGCGACACTGGTAGCATCATTTGGTACGACCGCCAGTGGCAGTGGGAACACCAGGTTCCTGAAGTCAGTGTACCAGTCTACGTCATAGAAAGGTATCACGTTGTAGCTCCGAAACAGGAAGTGTAGGGCCTGAGTAACTCTCTGCTGATGCTGGTCATGGGTCTGCAGGCAGAATCCGCTGAGGAATGGCAGCCAAACGATGACAACTTCTTCTTCGATAAAGCGACGCAGGTCGCTAGCTGTTGGCAGGCCTATCCCATATGCAGCATGTGCAACGACCTCACCAAGCCCATTCAAGTATTTCTTCAGAAAGATTTCTTTAACCAGCTTCAGGATAAGTGGTCGGGGAACGCAAATGTCCAGCATGGACGCTACAAAGTGTGAGCATATATCGGTATTCACCCTATACTTATCCTCATATTCCACGCAATCCTTGCCTAGGACCCACTTAATGGCTACCAGAACCAGCGAATGCTTGTTCTTCGTCATCCTTTTCAGCCTCCTAGTGGAAATCTCACCTAGAAACGTTGTCTGTGATTTAAACGAGGTTAGGCGAATTGGGGTATCCATTTTTCCTGACACTGTCCCTGGACTTCTAAGTTAATGCCGGAATTATGCACCACCTAACCTATGAAAAGACTTGTTTAACGCTCTGTTACTAACCTATCACTTCTCAAATGCTAAGTTTGTTTTGTTCACTATCGACTGGCCTATTTATAGAAGAATTGACAAGACACATGCCAATCCGCCTCTAAAAAACATGATATTATGCTAGCTACTGTCTCGAAAGCCGAGTCTGCGTTTGTTCACATTTTGGGCCGGTACATGCATGATAGCATGGCTCAAGGCGTGCTTAATTAAATGGAGTTGATTAATTAGTCTTAAAAATGTGGCACTTGTTGGTGAAGAGACGTATGGCCGTAGACTATTGTGTCACCTCTCAAACGCATCCCAGAGCCCAAGGCGATACTCATATCTTTTCAGGCGGTGATCATTTGTTTGGCGTAATTATTTCGGCCAGGATATTAATTGTCAGTACATGCTAACGCAAGATTAGAAGGCCAGTTGCAAGCTTAATTTCCAAGGAGATCAAGGCGTATCACCCGATCGCCCAAATATAATGATGAAATCCGGCCACCTCAGAAAAGCAATCAATTCATCTTGCACGAGTTGCCAGATTAACGGTACATGTCGAATTAAATGCAAAAGGCTTACTTTCGCCTACCACCTTGGAAAAAGTTGCTATTATTGCATGAAAAAGCTTAATATTTCAAAGTCTTTTTACAAACGCAAGGGAAGTGCAAAGTGTTTTCTGTCTGTCTATCTAGAGCAAGCATATTCGCAGGCCAGAAACTTACAAATTTTGTAGAGAAAGAAAAATGTCAGAATCTTCAGCTCAGCCGATGCAGGAGGAGATTAGCCAGGAATTGTTCATGGCTATTCGTTCTTCGGTTGAGGTATACGTATACGAGGATATAGCATATGCCACGCCTGGTATACCCATGAAGATGAGAAGAGCCCACACGGAGGAGCTGGATAGACCCAAGGAATGGAGTAACTAGAAGAAGGTTAAAGAAAAATGGGATAATATCTACGACCCAAAGCTTGCAAAGAACCATAAATCCCTCAGAGAGGCAGCTTGTGCAAGGTTATCAGTAGCAAAGGCAGACCAATCCACGACAAGTAGAGTTTGGTATAGCGGTCTCCCACAATACATGGTCCCCTTTGTGTACTATTGCCCGGAGGTGGTCGACGCGACCTTTCAAAGCTATAATCCAGATACCCACTGCATTGAAGGTCACAATTTAAGGGTTCATATCAGCCCAGAAGCTATCTGACACATGTTATGTATCCCGGATCCAAGCAGAAGGAAGGAGACTATCGAGCCTTTTTACCCAAGCAAAGGGGAGAAAATATGGAAGAAAATGAAAACCGGCTCCGATTTCTTGTTAGAGGAGACTAATAAGAAAGGTATCACTTCCGCTAAGGCACCAAGTATCCCTTTATCACGTGGTTCATTCCGCGATGATCTCCAGGACGCCATGTCCATGCTGGCATTTGTTTGCGGCCGAGACTCTGATGAGAGGATCGAGGCGTTTTAGCTGGGCCCTGCAATACAGTTTTGCAAACAACATGAACTCTTCTGGTATGATTTTGCTGAGTTCATGGTTGAAGAAATGATACATCAAATGGAAAATTATCAGATGGAGAAGAAGTTTAGATTTCTTTCCTACCTGGTCCACATGTTCCTGCATCAGAATCCGGATTTCTTCGCCTGATTTATTCTGCTATCAATTTTTGATGAGCAGAATAAAAGAAAGTCGGTGTCTATATGGACACCTTTCCTTTCCGCAACATATGACTATTATGCATTCGCGGACTATTTCATAGCCCCGATTTTGAATGATTTGATCGGAAAAGGTGATATTGTCTGGCTCACCCAGGAGCAGACTGTATTTATGCAAGGCTACACCCCTGCTTGTGATTGGTTCTTAGACAAGGATTTCACAATCCTTCGAATGCGGGGCTTTACTGGCAAACCTTTCCTGCTCCCGGCTTACGTCACCGATAGAGTGCTTGTGCTGGAAGTTTTCTGACAAGTGTGCGTCATTGATTTTATGTTCTGTAGCAGCGGAAGTGTCAAGAAGAAAGGATTCTTCACTTGTCCGAAGAGTTTTAAGTCGGTAACTCTAGTTAAAAAATAATCGCACAAGCTATTAGAGGAGAAGATGGAACATCTAGGGTTGGTACTGATAAATGATAAGTGGGAGTACAACCCTTTCAATGACCTTCCAGAGCTACATATGAAGGTTACCCATGTTCCCCGACCATACTGGGAGAAGCGGCTTAATCCGCGGACGGGTAGAGAGGAAGATTTTGTTGAATTAGCGCAAATCTCTACGCCGGACACTAGGGGCCCATGGCATAAGTTCTACTTTTCAGTGGCTGTGGCCAAGGACAATCTTCTAATGGAGCGCAGCATGTATAACAAGTTTGAAAGGGGCGAATAATGGAGTGATGAAAAAATAAGAGCTTTCTAGAAATATCGCCAAGAAACAACACAGTTGGATGCTCCTTATAATCAATTGAAGGACGACCAGGAATTTGACAGATGGTGGAATGAAGGCCACCCCAGCTCAATCTCTAGTGTTGACAGGAGCGAAGAAGGAGAGGGATCCGAGGAGCGTGAAGAAGAAGCAGTGGTATCATCCTCTTCAGCGCAAGGGGGCGACGTCTCCGGGCATGTCGCCTATGTGGCCACTAATGTACGCATTAATATATCAAGAGGCTTGCATACACGTACTTGGGTTGCTAAACCGGCCAGGCTAACGCCTCAGCAGAAGGATCTGACTGCCGAAGTTAGTGAGTGTCCGCCTGCAAAAAGGCAGCGCACGGAAAGTGTTATCGGAGGTGTTTCGCATGAACCCGCCGGAGGAGAAGTGCCTGCTGCTAGCCAAATGCTAGAGTTTGTAGGCGAGTCACGAACGATCCTGGAGCCACCGCCGACCAGTCAGCAGGTACATTTCACTCCTTCTTCTCTTGCATCTTATTCTTTTGTATCTGCCTCTGCTCCGTTAGCGACTCCTGTCATAAGTCCGAGCCTTCCACCTTCTGCTTCTGGTCCAGCTTATTCGGTTGGATTTGCCCAGTATTCGTAGGCCCAACCGTTTATAATTACTCCTCCGAGTATGCTTACGCCTATTGCTGCCGCTCAGACTTTCCTCACCTCACTTTCAGAAAATGTTCCCCCTGTCGGCCCCCATTCTTTTTCCGCTATGCTTACTGATCCTTTTCCATTGCAACAAGCAGATACCCAGTCAGCAACTATCCTTCCCCGACCAATGAGCCTTATGACTGAATCTTCGATTCAGCCGTTACAAATGCCTAGCCATGCTGATAGTTCTCAAGCCAAGCTATGGAACGTGCCACATTTTTCTCCGCAAACTGTCACTCTCTAGAAGAAGCAAATGCGTGCGCCTGTGAAAATTACCTATCCCTATGCCCTGCCTTCTGGTGTTCCTTTCGCAGGTGGGCTAGTATCATCACCAGCCGAATTCATAGCACAGATAGATTGTGGAAAGGAAGCGCGCGCAAATAGAATGAGGCGACGCAAGGAAAAGGATGACAATGCTCCCGCCGAGCCGAGAGTACGAGCTTCGTATGATGAGGCCCAGCAAGAATTAAAATTCGCAACCATGTACCCAAGGATAAGCAAGCCTCAGGGAGAAATGCAACCCGAAGATTATGAGATCTATGCTGTCGGACTTGACATGAAGATAGCCCGGCCACAAGATAAGGTCGAAATCATGGAGGAGACGCAACGGGTGGTCACTTCCGACTTCCTCAAAACTGGTCGCCAGTTAAAGAAGAAGGATGAGCAGCTCAGGGCAGCTAAGGAAAGGGTGAGCTTTCTAGAGACAAAGTAGAAATCCTTAGAGGCAGATATCGCCTAAATGACTGAAAGAGCACTGACAGCAGAGAATGAGAGAAACAGACTTCGAGGCGAAATTGTGAAAACCCAGGTTGCTGACCCAGGCTTAGTAAAAGAATTGCAAAGCTAGAACCAAGCGGCCCAATAGAGCCTACAGTCAAAAGAGGAAGAGCTTGAACGCGTCCGCCTTGAGTATAGTCAGGGGATGGCACAAAAAGGTGAGGAGTTGGAGTGCCTATAAGAGCAGTATCAACAAAAGGTACAAGAGAAAGAGGCCGAATTCAAAAGCTTGAAGACTAAGCTAGAAGAGGAGCTCCAAGAGACAAAGGCTTCTCTGGAGGAGCAATCGGCTAACCACTCCCGAGCTGAACAAAATTGGAATAAAGAAATGAGCAACTATGCGAAGCAGTTAGCGTCTGAGAAAAAAAAGAAGGCATAATTAGCCGAGGCCCTCATTTCAAGGGACGCGGAGATTTCTTTGCTTAAAGCCTCTCTGTTACCTACCCCTGCCCAACCTGATGTCATTCCGCTGGTTAGAAAATTGTACATTTCTCACTGGAAGAAAGTCAAGACCTTTTGCCTAATACTGCAGCCTACCCTCCGATTTATCACTAAGGCATCAAGGCTAAATCAAGAGGCCAATGACACAATGGAACAGTTCCCACGTTTCATTCTGGAGAAGGTTCCTGAGGCAAGGGACTTGCTCAATAAGCTATACTCAGTCTCGGATAAAATCCTTGCCAGGGCGGGTATCGGAGATCGGGACATTGCTGCTCAAATAGCAAATAAATTCATTCATTGTCACTCCGCCTTCCAGTGCACTAAGGCAGTGGCGACTTTTCTAGGAAAGGCACTGGATGGCATTCGGGGAAGTTTCTCCGAGCTAGGCAAGCTGGGGCTGCCGTCCCCGTTCCTCGAGGATGGTTCCATTGTGACAACCACACAGATCGCGGAGGTTATTGAGCAGAAAGAAAATGACCTGGAGGCATTCAGGGAGTTTGGCAGTTCTCCAACGACAGCCGACATTGAGGCGATCATACATCCACTCTCCTAGCTGCTTTTCCATATCCAAGCAGGCGCCGGCTTACCTGAGGTGCTGCCTCACAAGGAAGCTATTAATCTCCGTGGGGCATAAGAAAATTTGCGCAGCATGGCGAAGCCATCCGAAAGTGAATGGTCGCCCTTGCAGGCTGCTCTTTCCAAACTCTGACTCCATTCGCCCTATGGATAAAGCTTTGGTCTGCAGAACCAGAGAGTTTTTGGGTTCTCTGTTCCTTATCTGAAACGCCCCTGATAGTCGCCAAAAGCTGTTAAAATAAATATTCAAACAGCTCCCTTCGGGTTCTTTTGTAATTGTTCGTGCGCCGGCCTGTGCGTCGCCGAGTTTATTCGGCTTTCCATCAAGTTTTGATCTTCCCCTTTGCGCATCCTCACTTCGCAGCTTCGGGTAGTGACTTCCTTTTCGGGTCCCGAAAGGCTGCGCTGGGCGTCCACGTGTCTCGCTGGCGGAGGATTATATTTCTTTTTTCCTTGAGGTCTCTTCGGGTTGTGAAAGCCTTCTACGGGGGCCATCACTTCAAAGATTGTCAGAGGGACCCACGTCTTGCTACGTGGCAGCGTATCGCAAGCTTTTCATACAGGGATGAAATAAGCAGCTGGGGGCTGCGAAATGCTTCCACAGGCCTTATTTTATTTTAGCGGGCCCTACCTTCTGCCAGGTGGCGGCCATTCGCATCCTTTTCAACGCAGCAAGGAGGTGAACACCGTGGGCTACAAAACACTGCCACGCATCTTTCGCACCCGTTTTATGCAGCTTTCTCTCTATATCAAGGACCTCAGCCCCTTGAACACGTGTTGCTTCTTCGCAATCTCTCGGCAGCAGTAAGGGGAATTCTCATTCGGGCAGCGACGGGCTGCCATGTGCCTTACACTGATCATTGAAGCAGGCAATAGGTTGGCTAAAGGAAACTATGCTATTGGGCGCCGCTCTTCATGAATTCTAAAGCGGTGGATGACACTTGTCCCCTCGAGCTTGACTGGGACCACTACCATCATTGCAAAGGGTGTGCATGCAGCTGGATGACCAGATGTTGTGTTCTAACTCATTGCCATTATAACGACATTGAGGAATCTTTTGATTCTGGCATCATTACAGGGGATTGGAAAATCTTTTCTGTTATAGCTCTCCAAAGCGGTGGGAATTGTCTCCCTGGCTATATATACTCTCTCTGTCGACAAGAAGGGAAGAGGAGAATTTAAGAAAAAGGATATTGGTTTTAGCAAGAGACACCAGGCCTCTCTTATATGTTTTATTTGCAAGAAAATTTCAGACTGTGCCAACTATTTGGCCTTTCTGTTTTTCATGTATTGATTAAACTGTAAACTGTGCTTTTTATTTCATTTGACAAGACTTCTATATATTAAATACAAGCTTGCTTATCTAAATTATGTCTAAATGACTCTTCTTAGTAGTATGGGTGTATGCGATACTATTTTATGTCAATAAATGAATTGTTTATGCTATAGCTTAAGTCTCCGACGCTTTGGAACGTGACAACACCATTTAGGCCCTTAAATCCATGATTTATCATGCCCATCAACAGATTTTGGCGCATCACCTTAGATTAGACTTTCCTTCATTGTATCCATTTCCTTTTCCCTTTCCAAAACCCATTATAGAAGAAGTCGGCTTCTTTAAAAATCTGGAGGTTACTCAGTTTGGCGCAAAGGGGTCCCTCATGAACTGAGTTTCCCATAAGGCATTGTTACCTCGTCAAATTTTGGCTTCAACATTAGTGATTTGTGATATTTTGTCTATACATTCTAAATATATATTAAAAAGAAAAATTGGAATCAAATTGCATTTCTTTTTCCATGTCTTTCGAAAACTAGTTTTTAATAGTAAACACCATTTCTAAAGAGTGATGTTCACTATAAACAACATAACATTTTTTCTATGAAGGATAAATTTTTATTTTTATTTTTAATTTAGATTTGTGACTACGATATCTAGCACGTTCATTTGGTTTCATAGTGTTTTATTGAATATTTTTTTCTTAATTAAGTTTTGAATTCAAACCAATTACAATTTAGACATAGGTAGACCATATACAACATAACTTTTTTTGTATGTATCAAAATTCATTTTTTTTGTTTTTTCTGAATTAAGGACATCAATACCTAGCATGAACATAGTTTTTAGAATTTTTTTTGATAATCTACTATTTTTTCACATGTGCAGAACAAAGAGCTTGATTTTCGATGAAAAACCTATGTTTAATTAAACTAAAATAAAAAATACATAAGAAAACCAAAATATATTAAAATTACATTTGATAGATAGCTCATTTTGAGGACTATAATCATCTAGTTGGGCCTGTGAAGTTGATTCCATTTTCATCTTCAACCCAAGCTTCGAAAGGAAAAATTTTACAAAAAATTGCTAGAGGAGGGGGAGAAGGGAAAGAAAGGGGGATTCGAGCAAAACCTCCTTTGAGGAAACCACCCTAGACCCCTTCAAGTGAAGGGGTGTAACAACCTTGGTGTTCTTCTCAGTAAAATTTCAAAGTTTTCTCCTCAAGTGAATGAACCATGATGTCATGACATAGCAATAATTTCTTTTCTTTTCCATAATGTAAATTACATGCATATTTGAAATAAACACTGTACCAAACTTCCATTGCATATCATTGAAATTTCAAAAATATTTCCATAACATAGATTTCATATTGAAAAAACTCAAGTTTATCATTTCATGAATACAATATTCCATATAAATGGGTACATGATACATACATAGCTCTTCTGAGCTTCATTAGCAATAGATATACAAACTGGTCTTGATGTCGCCATATTGGTGCATACAATCTAGTTGTCCCCAACACTAGCACAAACATCTACAAACCCTAGCTACCAACTAATGAGGAGAAGCATCAATCAAGCGCTTTTCCGCCAACCACTGACTCAAATGTGGTTCCCTACACATCTACCACATATAGCAAGATGACCCTACCCTTTAACGACGTGTTTGGTTGGTAAAAACCTATAACAATAGCTTATCTGAGCTTAGTGTTGTTCCCTAAATAACTAAAACTTGTATCCTCTACAATATTGAACTACCATTCCTAAAGGAACACAATGAACTGAAAATGTAAACAGTGGCTAAATTACACTACTTTGGCCAAAGTATTCTCACCCAGTACTTCGAGTGACAGTCTTCCTATTGACATACACTACCATTGCTCAGTTTTGATTATGACCATTCATATACTATGCCTAGGTAATTTCCTTCCAAGGGTAATCACTAACCTTAGAAATAACCTATTCTCCTTTTCCCAAAACACAATGGTATCTTTACCTAGTATTCACATACATAAGTTGTCCCCTTCATTGGAAAATCTCTTCCATGGAATAATCTATGATTCCTTCATAACTCTCACTTTACAAGAGCTTCATAAATAACTTTATATTCTAAAGTATAGCTACACTAGAATCATCTTATCATAGAATAAATAATCATCAATAAGTGACTCAATTCAGGAATATATCCTATCAATAAATGATTCTCATCAAGAGTATAGTATTATCAATGAATGAAATCAATCAAAGGATAATCAAATCAATACATGATTCTATTCGAGAGTATATTGTCCTTAGCAAAAAGGGTTATTCAAGAGTAGAATCTTGTCAACAACATGACCTCATATCAAGAGTATAAACAACCAATTAGGTAACAAATCTAACTCAATAGGTAATCCCACCTATGGCTCCAAAAAAATAGTATTTCATTAACTCAAGTGATCAACTTAATCATATAGGTGAGTTTCAACCTTGGTATACCCTAATCCTAGATATAATCTATAATAATCAATTAGTCAGATTGTGTAGGTTAATCTAAACTAAGTGTATTAATCTACACTTCCTTAAGCTAATCACATTTCATCATTCCTAGTATATAGTACTAATGACAACAATCACTCCTTAGTATGAAGGATATAACTATACTTATAAGGAAAACATAGCAACATGGTTCTTTTCCTTTCCAAAAGAAAAATAGTTCATTTCACTAATGCAAGCATTCACGTGCAATTTCAAACAATTCAAACAAGACAATCAATCTTTCATATCAAAAGATAAACATAAGGAGAATAGGATTCCATGCCTGTCAATCACTTAATCCAATTGTCTCCTTGAATCCCTAGCTTGGCCTCCTCTTATTATCAACTTAGCTATCAACCCCTCTTCACTAATCTCACTAAAAACTTCCTCACAAAATCTCTCAACAAACTAAGAAACTCTCAAAGATAAACTATAGCAGATATGAGCAATATAATGTTGCAAGTGAAAAGTATATGAAATGAGGTAGGATCGACCCATATTTATACACAAGAATCAGCTTCACAAGGCTACAATTAAGGTTCATATTTTGCCACTTCTCAGCCATGTAAAATCGACTCAGCTTATAAGAAGAAAGGTGATGAATTCTCTTGAAGTTAGTTATCGATTCATCACAACAAGTTGATCAGATGATCGACACAGCAGGTTGGACACATTCAAAAAGCACATGTTCTAACACAACTAATCAGTTTCAAGCTTGTTAGACTTCTAAAGCATTCAGATAATTCATATAATGGTGCCAAGTTTACCCTATTCACAAGGCCCACGGTTTATTATTTGAACTGGTTTCTCTCATATTTGTTGCACTTTAAATAGTCAACTAAGTCAAAGCCATATAGTCGACACATAGTATAATTCAACTCTTTGCATTTACATCTGCATTTTGACTTGGTACGATATGATACATTGCACTATATTTCAGCTTATTCACTCATTCAACAGATAAACACCTCGCGTGTTCATTTATCATTTAATCTGAAATGATATATATGCCTTTTATTTGTTTGAGCGCTAAGATCAAGTTAATATTTCACATATAATATCATTTGTATATATAAATATATGACAAGACCATCAATTGTCATTTCAAATGTATGTTTAAGAAGTATATATATACATGCATACTAGTATATGTGTATATGTGTCTTTTATAGTATATGTTTACACATATGTAAACATTATTGATACATATACATATTCATCCACTTTAGTAAATACATATATATCATGTTTACTATTTCATTATCAATATAGATACTTTCATATCCTCATTGACATGTATATACATTAAGTATATACACATATACACATGTATATATAATCGATTCCATGCACATGTTTACTCGTAAGTATTTCTACTTACATACATAGGCACATTCTTATGCTTTTATGCACGGATCGATATATGTGTGTGTGTGTGTGTGTGTTTACAATTAATGTACATACGAATTGATGAAAAGCTCAAAGACTCAAGATTCAATCACATAATTCAATCCACGAAGACAACCTATCTCAAACAAGGACGACTACCCAATTTTTTTGTTTAAGTCAAGATTATGACCAAAGGCACTTACCTAAAACTATTGACTTGACCTTTCTAACAGTGGGTGTGTGTGTAAGCTCAATTAGACTGCATTAAAGGTTACCCAACCAAACACTTCTCTTGAGTGATACTTCCCCTCCCTTCTGGAGGATTGAACCTGTACCTACATCCATATTGACACATTTGCAAAGGTAATTAGGCGTTCATATGAAATCCACTTTCATCATTTAGAATATTCATAATACATATTCTTTTATTGTTCATCATCACTATAAACATAATTACTCTTTCAAAGCAATAATAACTTAATACCTATTTTTGTATTCCATTCTTTTATCAACATATCAAAATCATGATTGCATTTATCATCCTTTTTACCTGTGAAGGTAAAAGTAACTCAATAATAACAAGACGGGGTGTGACATACTTCCCCCCTTGTGAATCATCATCCTGAATGATTTTAAGCACTATAACAAGATAAAGTCAAATAAGGTTTTACTTATCATTTCCAAATCATGTAAGAATTATTAAATAATCTTCCTTCATAGCATCACTCCTTGCAATCTTCTCCTTCCTGGACCTTGCATCGAGTGTCCTTGCTAATGCATAGGAAGAACTTGTGTGCTTTACACATACTTTCTCTCAAAGAGCTTTATACATTATAATAATATTATCTCATATATACATTCAAGTACATTAGTAACTATATACCAGATGACACCTATGACATAGTGACTAGCAAACACGCTCTCATTGGCTAATGAATTTATCCTTAGTGTAATCCAAATAGATAAGAAATGCCAGTGCATTGTACATTACACTGTGGGTCCCTTCCTTTTCTTTGGTATTTACACCTTGGACAACTCAGAAGTCGAGGTTGTCCATCATTGACTCAACCATTTTCCTTAAGAGTAAAATTACTTCCCAATTGAAACTTTGTATCAACTAGGTTTTTTTTTTATCCTTTCAATCTACTATTCCATTTGACAACCTTTTGGTTCTAAAGTTAACCAGGGATAACTTTAAGAAACCCCCCCCTCGGCGAAGGTGTAAAATCCTGGTGAATCTTTCCTTTTATTTGAAAAAAATATATTAATTTTCTTGGCAAATCTATGCACATTATTAAAAAAAATTGTAAAATATTGGCGAATCTTAATGAATAATTGGTAAAAATAACAATCACAGTGGCGAATCCTAGTGAATAATCACTAAAAAGATTAATTACAATGGTGAATCTCTCCTTTAAAAATTTGCATAGATTAGCTTTTTAATATAATGGCTACAAGTTGATTTCGCGACCTAATACACACATGCATTTTAAAAGGCTTGTTGAGTCCCAAAATTTTTTTTGGGCCACATGATTAGGTTTAATCATGTGGACCAAAAAAAAATTCAAGCCTCAACAAGCCTTTTAAAAGGCACATGCGTATTAGGGCGCGAAATCAACCTGCAACCATCTGATTAAAAAGATAATCGATGATTTGATGACAATAAATAAAAACCCTATTCAAGGCTAAAATATCCATAAAATTAAATGCTAATTTATTATTGTGGCGATATTTCCCCAAAATTAATGCTAGTAATATAATATTACTGGTGAATATAATTAATATTTGTAATTATAGTATAAACTACTGGGAAATTGGTTCCAATGACGCATTGTTTAAAAAATAATGCATAGGCGAATTAATGGAGACAAAATTAATTTTTTGTAAAAACCTAGCGATTCAACATCCTTTTTAGCTTGTACTATTCACCATTTCTAGAGGTCCTGATTTCAATTATTCACCAATTGGTGAAGATTCGCCACTAAAGTTTTACCTGGAGTTAACCCTCTTTCTTAGCCTATCCAGCTTAGTAGAGGTTTAACCCTTCTTCCATATGATGGACCAAACCTATAGAAGTATAAGTATTCTTCAAATCCTCTAAGATTTGGTTTATTACTTTTTCCTATCCTGCTATAATAATATATTGAGCATTCGTTCAATTGAATTTCTCATAATATGATCATGGTTTTCAAAGCCTTACCATTATTTGCTTGTTCTCTTCCGAGATAACCCTCTCAGGAACACTAAGCAATCACTTCACTCCATGTATTATTTAGGACCAAAATCCTATAAATAAAAATTTCCAACAAACATTGGTTACCTTGGTGAGTCTATCCACCATAACATTATGTCAGCTCTACTGACAAAGAAAGATCAAATTCCTAATGACCTATGACTTCCCTTCTGGAATTTCCATGCGAGTATACAAGCCCTGCCATTGACGACATCCTATCATCATCTACTAGCATACTGAACAATAACTTGCTACATACCTTGCAACATTATACTCTATCCCCTTCCAGACTATAGTGGTTCCTCATCCGAAAAATAATTGTATCATTCCAATGTCTTGAATATAACATCAATTTCATCATTTCATTCCTCAATCTTCCCAAATTTTGGGTACTGTGATCAATGACATAGTATAGGTAAACTACACTCAATCCATATGAATTCAAGGCATATTTAACCCACTAAGCATCAATTTAAATAAGATCATTCATTGTAAACAAAGACAAAGAAGCAATTAAAACTAACATTCTAAATCATGAAAGCTTGACAAACCTCTAATATAAGACATTAAAACTTATCCCATTGGGGGAGTGGTGTTGCATTGATGTGGAATGGCGACCCTTTCCCAATCCCTTGGGTAATGAGCTTGTTTCGATTGATTCTATTGAAGAGAATCGACGAAATCAATGAAAGATGTGTGATGAAACATGATTTAATTCTAAATGAACATGATGCAAGCTATTTTAATATGATGTATGCTAAGATGATTGATATGGGTATATGCAAATCTACTCTAAATGAAGTTTAAGCTAAAAAGGATTCAAACCCTAATTACACAATACTAAATGGATGCATTTATGTTATCATGGAAGCCATTAATGGAAGCTAAGCTAATATGGTGCAATTAAAATAAACTAAAATTATGTTAAATGTGAGTGCAATTAATAGTGATTTTAACAACACAAGTTTGATGTTAAAGATGGATCCATTTGTCTCCAAATAGTGACCTATTTATGGGAAAACAAATGGGAAATGAAGGGTTGAGATTAAAAAGGTTAATCAATGGTCAAGGATGGAGGAAAGATGAAACATGGATCATGGATTCTCAATCAATGATCACATGGATCAAGGAAATAATCAAGGGTTTATATTCCTTCAAACAAACACACCTTTATCTTGCACAAGAAGTCTTGTTTGTTAACTTGCACATGAAGTCATTTAAGTTTGTTATGAAGGAGAATATCCCTTTTTTCAAATGAGTGGAGAAAGAGAATATTCTTTAGGATATTCTCATGGGTGAGGGAATAGATATTTAGCAAATTAAAACAAAGTTTTAATGTGCAAAAGGGGAAGGAATATTCCATGGGAATATTCATTTTGGAGGAGTGTGCAAAGGAGGAATATTCCCTTGCAAGTGGGGGAATTAGATTTATTAGTAATTTGATAATTAAATAAGGTTTCAATTATGCAAATTAGGAGAATTAGGATATTCATTAAATAATTAATTTATTTAATGGAAAGGGGAAGTGATATGATATTTAATTAAATAGCTTAGGGCTATTTAATTAAATAAGAGGAATTTAGGGATTAAATTGAATAATTTGATTTATTCAATTTAATAGGACAAAATATTAGCATGAAAGGGGATGAATTAACCTAACTAGGTCAATTAGACTAATGGATGAAAATGAAGCAATTAATTAAATAGCTAGGTTAATTTAATCGATTAAGCGAAAAGAGGATGGCTTTTAGGACGAAATGATGTTAGTTAGCCAATGTGATCCATTGAAACATTTTTAAGTGTCTACATTTTGCCCCTCTTTTAAGCGATGTACTTGTTGCATTGGTTCAAAGATTGATGCTAATTTTGATGTTGATGATGATGCAAAAATGGATATCGATGATCTCTTTGAGATGTTGATAGCCAAGCTAAAGTTGATTGGTCTGATTGATTGATTGATAACATTGTTGAGGATTCACAATAATGCAAGGATTGTATTGAATAACATGAGGATTAGTAGGGAAAGATATATCCCAATGATGATTGATTTAATAATTTGATCAAGATCTTCTAGCAAGGCTAGGAACAAAGTTTGTTAGATGATTTGATATTGATATGATCAAAAGATGGTTGGTTTCCCCCTCAAGAGATCGATTGGGGAATAAAGTGTTCCGATCGAGCTCACGATAGGTGAAAATCAAACTTATGCTTGAGATGCTTGAGATTTCAGGTTGCTTTTGAATCAAAGAGCCGTAACTTTTTAGATTGTTGAGCTAAAGATGATATAGATGCCCCACTGTGCCCTAGTGGAAGAGGGATTGTTGGCGTGCTAGCTCATATATTGATGTAGACAGATTTCAAGATGTATAGACAATCATTGGCTATGGGTAGCCTCATGTATATTTTGATATATCACACATATTCGATACTTGGATAGAATTGTTAGTAAATATAGAAGAATAAGAAGAATAAGATGAATGGATTGATCGTTGATTTTGAGATTGATTCAAAAAGTCCAACAAGTCCATGATCCATCGATACTTTATTAGAGATGGTAATGAGAGATGCATGATGATGATTTGCTCATATCTTGGGATTGGGATTTTCCATCATTCCTTATTTTTGATAAAACACATAGACACGATGCATCAAGGGTATTGATAACCAAGATGGTGTGGTATCTAGTGTAATGGACTTTAACTTTGCAAACAGATAAGATAGTTTTTGTTCACATCTTGACATATGAAAACCTCGTCGGAATTTAGTTTAGTAGTTTAGAATATCTTGGACCAAAGCATACGCAATAGTCAACAATCTACCCCAAACGACTTCCCTACACACAACTAAGCAAGTATTCGCCAAGATTATTTAAAAGAATACCCACAAGCACAAAAAATGAAAGATAGTGATCGATGCCCAAGTCCTTTCTCTCTAAATCATTGAGACATCATTGAGAGGTCCTCAGAATGGGTCAATAAGATAAATCATAAGAAAAGATCAAAGAAAAATAGTTAGTGTTATCTGTATCTCTTGCTAGTTTAACTTAGCTAAGGTGATTTTTGATGTTGATGTCCATCACAGGAAGGATGCATCCTAGGTTGGGTTATCAAATGGTTTGATTAGGATGAGGTGTGTGATAAGCCATTGATACAAACTTCACTAACGCGTTTACCTATGACCTAGACTTTAGATTTTGACACTTAGGTTCTCACTTTACAACTTGCAATACTTGTTTTCTATTTGTTTTTCCAAAGGTTTGAAGATGATGGTTGATTTATTATGGATGAAGGTTTATTGCGGGTGAAAGCGAAATGGGATGGGTGGTTTTGGATTTTCTAGAATATTTCAATTTTTTTTGGTATTTTGAAAATGTTTTGAGGTTGTTTTTCTTTTCGAAAGTTTATGTGGATGTTTTGGTTTTTGATTATTTGAGGTTGTTTAGGGTTTTTTCTAGGATATTTGATGATGTTTAGGTCTTTTGTATGTCTTCCAATGTTTTTTGTGTTTTCTGTTATCTAAGTGTTTTGGGATTTTTTGATATTTGAATGTTTAGAGATTTTCCTAGATTTTACAAATGTTTAAGTTTTTTGATATTTGAATGTTTAGGGATTTTCTGAGTTTCGACCAAGAACCTAACCTAAAAGACCTATATTAGGGGCCTCGAGGGTTGATCAAAGATGAGCCTTGCCTACGTTATATACGCAGAGACCATGTAGTTCGACTAACTCGACTTATTGATGATGAGATATGAACACTTGATGGATTGTCATTTTATTATGATGGAATCCTAAAGGACTGACCTAGGGTGTCTCGAGGGCACCTCAATGATGGCCTTGCCTATGTTCAAGCTCAGAGACTCGCAGTTCAACATGGTTTTTTTTTTGGATTTTTGATGTTTTGACCTTTTTAGGGATTTTGATGTGTTTTGGATGTTTTGGATTTTGATTTTATAATTTTTGAATGTTTTTGGATTTTAGCTATACATGATTTTGATGTTTTTGGATTTTTGGCTATACAACATTTTTCAAATGTTTTTGGATTTTGATGAGGTTTTATGATTTTTTTTGGGATTTTCAAGATATTTTGAGGTAAACAATACCTAGATCATGACATCAATGTCACGTTTTGAGATATAAGACATGGATCAAGAGATATTTGGAAACAAAAGTGCAATAACCTACCCCTAGTGTCTAGCAATGCTTCATAGTTTAATGAACAAACCAAGATAGGTAATGTATATGTGAAGAGTTTCAATAGAGTTTTATCATGCTAGATATAGGCTATGGGACTTCATGAGATAAAATGGTAAAGAGCCTGTCAAAAAATTTCCATGAGTAGAGTTGAAGTATACGTTGAATCTTTGTCAAGATCAAGATAAAGTGGAATATTTGGATAAATCTGGATTGGATGGATGGAGGGAACATTGGATTTATCATGACAAGGATGAGATGCTTATGTCTGAGAATGATCATATAGATGCTTTATTCTACTCATGATGCATGTTTTCTAGGTTTTCATTATAGTACTTGCCCAAAGCGCCACCGTAGTGGTTTTCACTAGAGGATGATTTTTATTTTTACTATTTTCTTTATTTTTTTATTTTTATGATTTTTTGGAAATTTTACCCTCATGTTGAACCACCTAGTGGTATTGATGTAGAGGTCACTATCATAACGTGCCAATGATATCTTGCCTAAAAAAGTTGTTTTGCTAAGATACGGGCACTTGAATGCAACCTTGAAGAACTTTGACCTGCCTTGTGGTTACCAAAATTAACCTTGTCTATGTGCACACATCACGATAAAGTGCCTTCAGAATCCTTATGATGAAGGGTAGCTGCCAACACACGGTCAATGCAAGAATTGGATATCATGAATGGAGTGGATGATGACATGTATGAAGGAATATGAGATGATTGGTTGATGGTTTGGAACCTTTGACTCTCCAAACTTGGGAAGATGAACAATGATGGGTGGGAACGAAGGTTTTCATGGAATTAGGACCAACCACTTGATATACTTTGTTCCTTGCTTGAGAAGTCTGCTTTTGTATTTGAGGACTCTTTTGATGGATACACTTCCCTTTTTTATTTTTCCTCATAGTTTCTTTGACTAGTGGATTTTTGGAGGGATGATTTTCTTTATTTTTTTTCGGTATCCATTTGTACTTTATGTGTCCTTTTTGCTTTACTGCTTCATTTTCTTTGATGATCTTTTCCTTGCTTAGATAGGATTTCTTCCTTTTATGTTGGTCCCAGTTTGTGTATGAGATGATGGGTGAATGCCAACTCATGATACGACTAGTTGTAGTGTTGACAATATTTTTACCATAAGGATCCTTTGTGCCCCATATGTTGATGTTTGTTGTAGACAAGATTTCCCCCGGTGTTGTGAAGATATGATCAATACCTAATCCTTTATCTTGATAATGTATCCTTTGATCCATAGCCATTGAATATGACTTGTCATGAACACATGATATTGCTATGGGTTCCTGTTATTTAGGAATATGAATTGTTTACTCTGGTTCTATACCATTGTTATCTATTGATACTGCTTCAAAATATGTTGATGTTGGCTCAAAAGATGATGATGCACAATCACTGTAAGAATCAAGAATCTCGACCGTTGCTTGCTCTTATGTAGGAATATCAAGAGTGGGAGACTCTAGTTTTAGATGAAGAACGTCTATATGTTTGTCAGAAAGAAACATCTCAGGGGTGATATCGGGGACATATTTGGAGTTTAAAATGGTTTGGAAGATGTCCCTTAGCTCTTGGTGAAACTCTGCGAATAGGGTTTCTTGAACCTGACTTGATTCAGAGTAACTTTCGTTATCCTCAAGAGCCTCCTCTTAACATGATCCTCAGATGGATGATAGATCATCTGTTTAAAATACTCTTCACAATAGTTGGTAGGTATGGATGCAACAAAGGATTTTTCTAGCTCATTTGGAACTTCTTAAACATGCCAAATCATTGAGTCATATGCAGGAGAGATATCACAATCTGATATCCACCCAATTTCATTAAGGTATAAAATATTGCTAAACATTGTTGATGGGTTTGGAATTTTTTTAGTATCTTGATGTGTGTCTGATTCCTCATGTTGTGATAAATAAATGTGTCCTATCATGGTCTCATGGGTATTATTTACATTTTTTGAGGTTGAGGCCTTTCTTAAACCTTTTCCTTTTATATGATCAGGCATAAGGTTTATGTAAATTTTTAGATTTTCATTCCCAGATTTTTGATCGACATCAATGTCTCCTCGTTCAATAAGATCTTCTATTAGATGTTTGAGTCTAAAACAATTTTGTGTGTTATGACCTTTGTATCGGTGAAATTCACAAAAAATATCATCTCTATAGCTACGAGGTTTGACTTGTTGGAATCAAGGAGCACTGAGAGGGGGGTGAATTAGTGTTCTGCAAAATTTAACCTTATTAATCTGATCTTTAAACCACTAATAACATTGAATCAAAAGAAAGATGCAAGAACACAAAGAAATCAACCACAACACCATAACACAGGGATTATTTACATGGAAACCCTGTTAGGGGAAAAACCACAGTGGAGGTCAATCCACAATATGAGTATACTCAAATATAAGTGTTTACAAAAGGAATGCACATGCATTCAGGCACACTGCCTAGAGCTCACTGCTCAGATACAAAAGAAGACTCGTTGTCTTACAAAAGCATTTGGATTACATCTAGAAGATTTGAACTGAGAGAATAGCATCTGCTAATGCCTGATTACAATTCCGGTTGAGCACATCAATCACATTCTTGACCTTTTGTCTGATTCTGCTCTTCTACCATGTCTGCTTTAATTCGGTTCACAAATCCTTTTATGCACAAGTGAAATTGTGCATAATCGCTCTACAATCCTTCTGACTTTCACAACACACACCAACACACTTCGTACATACATCCAAATGCTATAAATAATCACTTATATATATCCGCAACTAAATGTTTACTCAACCACATGTCGGCTTCAACAAAACATAAAATATTTACAAACCATCAACTCAATCTATAGATAATTTTCAATGTGCACCAACCAAAGTCAGACACAACATAGTGAGGACCCAAAACAACATGACCAAACACAAAACACTTCAAACAATTACTCCTTGAAGATCCACAACATGCTATATTCACTTAGTTGGCCTTCTTGCATTGTTAGACAGAAAATTTATCAACCGGATCTTCTAACTTTCACACCAATCAATACGAGGCTCTATGATTCAAGGATAACGTAGATCATACATTAAAAAACCTTCCTTGAGATCCACAACTCAAAATTATAATAGAAAATTGTATATGAATCGAAAAACACAACTCTGTCAGATGCTTTGTTCTAGCTTGACAATTAATCACAAAACTTTAATCTGACTTCTGGTATAAGCAACTACTGAGGTGTGGATCGAATCACTGACTAGGTTTTCCATCAATGACAACACCAGATGACATGTGCAGTGTCTCTTTCCAAAAATCTCCCCCTTTGGAATTGATGGCAACACTTAGTGAAAAATGACTAAGTGTCGGATCAATACCAACATGCATACATTGCCAACCCAAAAACTTCAAAACACAACTCTTAATCACAACTCCCCCTGAGATAAATATGACATTTTTCACTGTCCCACATTCCCCCTTTGACATCAATGTCAAAGGTGGGAATCTGCATACCAAAAATCAAACAAAATTGCTATGAACAAACTGCATATGTACAAACATGCTTCTACAACTTACATAAACTTGAATATATCTACAAAATTACTCTTCAACAGGCTCAAAATAGTGTCCCAGCTCTTTTTGAGACTCTCCAAAATAGTCATGTGACCACATAACATATAGTATTGCATCTCTGCTGACTCAAGGTTTGCTGGATCACTGATAGCCATAGCATCCTGCGCTTCCTTCAATGCACTAAGCATTGTCTCCATCTTAGGACCAATTAGTCCTTTGAGCTCACAAACCCTTTCAACAATTCTACCTTCTTCATGCTTCAAATTTTTAATTTTTTCAAGTAGGGATATGACTTGACCTTCTTGCTTATTCACAAAAACAGCTAGAGGATCAAATGCTTGAGAAATATCTACTAACTGTTTCTCATATTCCTCCATTTTATTTTCAATGTCTTCAATGAATTTTGACAATGATAAGCATGAATTATAAATTTTTCCACCTTCATACAAAGCACCTTGAATATTCTTTACACAGGTAGCTAACAAATATTTATCATTAACAATCATTCCCTTCAATCTATTGAACCTTTTAGCATCAAGTTCCTTCTGAACCTTATCCATAGCTGACTTTTCAAGTGACTCAAAGTGAGTACTTACAGAATTGACAAGTTTCTTCAGCTAACCGGATGGAGAATCAAATGAATCCTTGACATATGTAGGCATTATTTTCTCTAGGATATCGGATGCAAGACTTAGCAACTCACTGTCTTCAATATGAGATTTCAGTATTTCCTCCCTTTCCTTGGCCTAAGAAAATGATGCTACCTTCAGTTTCTCAATGGGAGATATAGTGGCCAAGTTGATAGGACCTTTAACTAGTTCAGGATAAAACTCCTCCTGTTGCTCCTCCAAAAACTCCTTTACTGCCTTAGCAGTGTCTCTTGCTTCCATAGTAATCTCCTTTGCTTCAGCCTTCTTTTCTTCAATCACTGATTCTTCCTTGGCTTCAGGAATCTCTACTTCTTCACTTGACATCTCTTTAGGAGCTTCAGTCTCCATAGGTATTTCAGCATCTTGCATGTCAAGAGGATTCAGACTATCCTCAAATGTATATTCTTTCACTTCTTATTTACTAGACCAGATGGAGCATCTTCACTATGAGCTTCTTCAAAAACAACATTATATTTGTTTTTCAACAGAACTGCCTTAAGGATTTTCTCAGTGACTTTTGCAACTTCTTCAATTAGCCCAATCATCAACTTATTCACCATTGTCTTGCTCTTAAAATCCCTTTTTGCATCATTTAGAATTTTCTTCATCTCTTCTATAGACATCACCGGACATAGATCAACAAGTGTTTGTTCTCTCATTTTCTCTTCTTCAGTTCCTGCATTCACTCTCCTCATTTCTAAGACTTCATACAGACCTTTAGGTAAATCAGACATTATTTCAATGAGAGTCATTGAAATTATTCAAATACATTATTGTGGCTTCCTCAAGAATTCTTTAACCGACACTATCAAAGGTGTCATACCATTCACAAAGTGGCCTAAGATTACCATCCTTAATTAGGGCTTTTTCCACTTCTTCTATAGACATACCTAATTTGTCAGTTTTCATCTTTTTCTTTACTTTCTCTTCACCAGAGGGCTTGTCCTTAGAGACTTTAGATGCTTTTGAGCCTTTATTCTTGATTTCTCTTACCTCTTCATCAGATTCAATTTCTTCATCCTCTGAAACAACAATATAGACTCTTGTTCTCTTTTCCTTCTTCCTCTTTCCTTCTCTACCAAATGTCTTGACTTGAGCTTTTATAGGGCTTGAATTCTTTGCAGGACCGGATGAGAGTGCAGAGCTCCTTATAGATCTAGATCTGGCAGAGAATGTTGTTGGACTAGCAAACTTAGTTCTAGTTGGCTCTCCTGATTCAACTTGTTCTCTTTTCCTCCTAGCTTCTCTTACAGCTTCAACTAATATCCCCATGCTTTCTGCAAAAGCTTCAACTTCCTTTCTCACTTTTTGGATTATCATAGGCTTCTTCAATTGTGCATGAAATTCCATATTCTTTTCCTCAAAGGTACCAAACCTTTCTTCTGTCGGATCCCGAGGTTTACTTAGCAAGTGTTAAGCATATAGCTCCAAAATGTGTTCCTCAACCTCATAACCCATAGGCATTATCCACACTGTTCTAGGTTCTACAACTTCCATTAAGCACTGATCAATATCAACCATGAAGCAAATTGTGTCCTTGTACTTTTCCACAATAGAAGTGGGAATCCTTTCTCTAACTTGCATTTCATTATGAAAACTTTTGAAATAACCCCAAATAGCAATTTTTCTACCTTTGTCGTCACCAATTCCATACAAGATGTCTCTAATTTGAACAACTACTGGTTTATCACCTTGCCAATGCACTTTTCCAACTCCCAAAACTTCATTCATGAAGTAGAAGAATAGACATAACAATAGATTACCATACTTGAAAGAGTTCTTCTTATCCTTCTTGATTTTGCTAAGATTCTCAATTAACTGGCTCCAGAGTAACTCACATAGGTCATATTTTGCATTTTCTTTGACCATCTGATATGCTACATAGATTGTTGTACCAAATACAAAATTATCTCAGCTGGAGTGATATATTTTGTAACCAATGACCATAGAGGAAAATCTAACATCCACTTCGATAATATCATTGATTGTCATGGCTTTTTTGTCAAAAATTGAATCGGTTGCATCTGTAACTATTTGGTTCTTCATGGATTTCAGTGTCAGCAACCCACCAGATGAATTCAAACCAGTAACAATCCTTATACCTTCCTTTGTGATCTTGAAAGGTTGACTTAACCACCTAAACTCAGCATGCACTCGACTCAATATGTACCGAACCCATTCATTTTATTCGAACACGGGAAATTTCACAATCTGAGTGAACTTATTCTCCTCCAGAGTTTTGAATTCAACATTTATGCAGAAATATTCTCCCACAATGTGATTGGTGTAAAAATTCAACAACTAGGAGCTTCCTAATTCTTCAACATTTGCATGAATGTATGCCCTAATATCTTCGATATGCAAAACACCATATGAAACGAAAGAAAATGCACCTAATGGTTCTATCTCGATGGATTTGAACGGGTTCCATTTGAATTTCGGACACGGCCTATCCTTAATTTCAACAACCAACAGAGCAACCATTTCTAGATTTTTTCAAGTTCACGAGTTTACTGATAAATACCTTTCGCCGGATTAGGGTATGATCGTTGAATCACCTTCAGACTTGAATCTTCACCAAAGTTCACTTCAAAGCTCTCCAAACTTCTTCTTCTCAAAATGCAATGTGAAAAATGAGGGATAGAAATGACTTTTTATCATTCGCACACCTAACTTTTTCATCGCAATAAATGATTTTGCCAAAGGTCTTCTAGATACCCTGTTTTCACAGGTTGTGAAATAAAATTCTTCTGTGGACCTTCAATTTTGCACAAATCTCCTCCACAAGAGATCCCAAAAAATCTACACATCACTAATGCAATCAATGCTATCTGCCACATTCCGGTACCAACTTCCGACAAGGGGGTTAAATGATTTTCTTGAGAACTCCCCCTAGGCCAGAGGCCATAAACTAATTCCCGGAGGAATTTCTAGTACCAGATTCTGGTGCTAGCTCATTTCTTGCAACAAAAGGACTCTTCTTCACCATGTCTTCTTCATTTGCTTCCTGATCTCATCCGTATTAACTTTTCCTTTTCCCTTTTCATCCTTCTGCATGTTTTTCCTTTGATTTACCGAACCCTTTCTGCTTCTACAAAATCTAGCAATGTGACCGGATTTGTTGCAATTGTAGGACACCACATTTCTTTGTCCAGACCAGTTGTTCCATTGATTTTCACTTGATCTGCATTGGTTAGCAATATGGCCAAATCTATTGCAAGTATAACATCTGACATCTCTATTGAAAAAGTTGTTTGAAATATTTTTGCATTCAACTAACTTATGACCATACTTATTGCAATTGAAACACTGACCTGAGAATGATGGACCACTTGGATTCTTTTTGCTTCTACATTGAGCAGCCATATGACCAAATTTATTTCAAACAAAACAATAACCATTGAAATTTTGAGCATTAGGTTGTCTTACCAGATACCTTCCAGCTTTGTTCATCTGATTTTCTTGCCTAAATCTCCTTTTTCTAGATCTGGAACTCTCTCATTTCTCATATCCAAGACCTCGCTTGTCACTTCCAGTCTTTTGAATTTTAATCAGTTCATCAAGCTTGGCTGAGCTAATCTTGAACTTCTCCTTGAATTCATTTGCAGTAGCAAGTTCATCTCAGAGAGTAACAGTCTGTCTTTCAGGCTCTTCTTCATTATTTATGGACTGTTTGAATTCAAGCTCCAACTGATTGAATCAATCAGTAATTCAGTTGCATTCTTTAGATTTCTCTTTCAAGGACTGAGCAAGATTCTCTTCATTTTTATTTCCATCTTCAATCTCCTTGGTCATCCTCATCACAATAGATTCCATCTCATGCTTCAGGACAACATTATCTCTGGAAAACTTTTCACATTCTTTTGTCTTTTCCTTCAAGGCTTGACTCAGGTGTTCACCTTCCATGCTCTTACTTTCTTTTTGCTTAAGCTGATCACAGAGTTCCTTTCTCTTTTCCCTTGACTCATTGATTTTATCTTTCAATGATTGAATGAATTTCTCAGCATTCATGAGGCTTGCCTACAATTCCTAGACTTCAGACTTGGACTGATCAAGATTATCTAGTGCCACCAAAATTTGTTGTTGAAGACTGCTTGAATCCATTGAATCACTTTCCCAGATCTTCCCCAAGCTTTTAAACTTCTTCCAAGAAACTAGGCTCTGATACCAATTGTTGGAATCAAGGAACACTGAGAGGGGGGGTGAATCAGTGTTTTGCAAAATTTAACCTTAATAATCTGATATTTAAACCACTTATAACATTGAATCAAAAGAAATATGCAAGAACACAAAGCAATCAACCACAACACCATAACACAAGGATTTTTTTATGTGGAAACCATGTTAGGGGAAAAACCACGGTGGAGGTCAATCCACAATATGAGTATACTCAAATATAATTGTTTACAAAAGGAATGCACATGCATTCAGGCACACTGCCTAGAGCTCACTGCTCAGATACAAAAGAAGACTCACTGTCACACAAAAGAATTTGGATTACATCCAGAAGATTTGAACTGAGAGAGTAGCATCTGCTAATGCCTGATTATAGTTCTGGTTAAGCACATCAATTGTATTCTTGACCTTCTGTCTGATTCTGCTCTTCTGCTCTATTTGCTTTAATTCAGATCACAAATCCTTTTATGCACAAATGAAACTGTGTATAATCGCTCTACAATCCTTCTGGATTTTGCAACACACACCAACACACTTTGTACATACATCCAAATGATATAAATGATCGCTTATATATCCGCAACTAAAGATTTAATCAGCCACATGTTGGCTTCAATAAAACATAAAATATTTACAAACCGTCGGCTCAATCTATAGATAATTTTCAATGCATGCCAACCAAAGTCGGCCACAACATAGTGAGGACCAAAAACAACATGCTCGAACAAAAAACACTTCAAACAATTACTCCTCAAAGATCTACAACACACTATATTCACCTAGTCAGCCTTCTTGCACTGTTAGATAGAAAATCAATCAACCAGATCTTCTAACTTTCACACCAATCTATATGAGGCTCTATGATTCAAGGATAGCATAGATCATACATTGAAAAACCTTCCCTGAGATCCACAACTCAAAATGATAACAAAAAATTGCATATGAATCGAAAAACACAACTCTATCGGATGCTCTGTTCTAGATTGACAGTTAATCACAAAACTTCAATCTGACTTCCAATATAAGCAACTATTGAGGTGCAGATCAAATCACTGACTAGGGTTTCCATCAATGACAACACCAGATGACATGTGCAGTGTCTCTTGCCAACATGACTTGTGGCTCTTGATAGTTTGAGAAATTTGGGAGTGTGATAAGATTAGACCATATCAACATTTTCAACACATCCTCCATAGGTTCCCCAAGTGAGTGAATTATCATTTAGGATCACTATTCATTCATTGTTGTCCATGTGGAGTATTTGCAGCGTTGATTGTTGTTTGATTGTTCGATGGTGACGTGTATGGTTGTTTTGTATTCATGGTTTGGATGTTTTCTTTCCTAGGAGCAGTTAAGACCACCTTTGCATCAACACCATCACTAGTAGCATTCTTGTTCTTGTCCCAAAAGCAGGATTTCTCATTAGAACTAGTGGATGGGTGGTTGTTTTTATACACTTGTGTGTTTCCATATGAGATTAGGGCTCTCTTGATGTTAAGGGCTAGGGACAAGCTCATCGTAAGAGGTAATGCATTGCATTTTCAAGTGGAAGGATAGATCTAGATCGACATTTGCTATGATGATCCCCACTTGTTGCCCATCGAGAATGGTTCACTTGCTCTTACTAGCTTTTTTCCTCCACCTTTGTAGGAAATTAGTGAAGGATTCTCCTTTGTTTTGTTTGAGGGTGTATAACTCTTCTAAGATCACATCCATGTCAAGATTGAAGGAGAAGTGATCTATTAATTTATCAATTATTTCTTGAAATGTTTTGATACCTTGAGGCAATTGTGAGAACCAATCCATGGCATGACCTGTTAAACTTCGTGGGAATGGGCACATTAAGTAGGAATCATTATAGGCCACCTCCATGCACATCACATTAAACTCTTTGATATGGTCCATAAGACTTCCTCTCCTTTGTATTTGTTGAATTTTGGGATTTCAAAACCGGGAGGGAACGGTACCATTGTGATGTTTCGATCAAATGGATATGGGCATAAGTTTTGTGTATGGGGCTTCTTCATCTTTCCCATCTGGAGATCCTACATTTCTTGTGTTAATTCCTTGAGTTGCAATGCCATATCATCTTGTGGGATTGGTGGAGGAACATATGTTGTGTATTGTGGGATGGTGGATGAAGTGTATGTGGGATTTTGATATGATGAGGTGTTGTATGGTGTGTATGGTGGTGTAGGATAAGGTGATGGTGTAGGCGTATATGTTCCTAACGTGTTTGGGTTGATGATGTTTTGTTGAGGGTTATAGTATAAACCTTTTTTTTGTTATTTTTGTGGGAGAAATTGTTGTTGTTGGGCATATTGTTGAGCTTGTTGTTGTTGTTTGGTTGCTAAGGCTACTTGTTGTGCTTTTAAGGCTGCTTGTTGTTGTTGTTGTGCTGCTAGGTCTGCTTGTTGTGCTATTAAGGTTTGTTGTTGTTGTTGTTGTTGTGCTACTAGGGCTACTTATTGTTGTTGTTGTGCTACTAGGGTTGCTTGCTATTGTTGTTGTTGTTGGATGGATTGTTGATAAGCCTATTGGGCTTGCTGTTAAGCTAGGGCATGTGCTTGCAATGTAGGATCAATCACTAGTTGGGATATCTGCAATGGGTTTTGGGTGTTGATTTTTTTTGCGGGTTACGGATTGTTGATGAGAGGTTGGGGATTCCCTTGGTTTAACATTCCTTGCAAGATAGTGGATTGTGGTGGAGGAATGTAATTTTGAGGTCCCATTTTATTTTGCATGACTTGGGGGATAAACGATAAATATGATGTTGGCACCATTAAGTATGGCGATGTTAAGGGCACATTAGGACCTTGAGTCCATTGATTGAAATGATTCCCTTGACTAATGCTTTGGGGATTTCCTTGTGCTTGGGATGTGGTCAAAGTATTTCCTTGGTTGATGGGGTTCGTAACCAAGGTGTTGTTTTGATTTGGGTTGATGATAGATGGGTTTGATGTGGATGGCAGATTGAATTGAGTATCTTGGCTAACCATTTGTTTCAATGTGTTGATGGGGTTGTTGGAACCACTTGCTAAGGGTTTCCCTTGCGTGAGGGTGTTATCTTTCCCTTGTTGTCCTATTTGAGGCACTTGGTTCACATTACTTTGTGTAACATTGGGAACACTTGGTGTATTTGGGGTGATGAATGAAGATGGTTGCACTCAAAATGTCAAAGTCGTTGTGGCATCATGGAATGTAGGTGGTTTTCCAAATGTTGGTGTCCAACTTGTGTTTTGGGGAAGGTTGGAAATTAATGGAATGGTCGTGTTGTGAATACCCATAGTTGTGTTTATTCCTAGACATGAAGTGAGACCAAGGTTGGTTCCTAGCCTAGTTGCAAGACTAGATGTTAAGGGTTGACTTGGCACAAGGGATGGATTTGGTTGATTCATAGATTGTGTTAAGCCTTGTGTCAAGTTTTGTGTGAGAAAAGTAGGAGCCAAATTTTCTAAGGTTTGATGATCTTGTTTATACTCAAGGATTTTTTACTTAGTAAGCTCAAGTGGGTTGCTTGTGACATCTTCTACCTCATACCTCAACAAATTTTATGGTTGTTGTGAGGGGGTATATTGGCTCCTTGGATAAAATTCTTGAGGGTTGGTATCACTTATGGTAGATGAGACTTTGGTTTTCTCCATGATTCTCTTGTGTTGTGATCTTGTCTTTACCATAAATTTTGGGTCTCCTATGGGAGAGTTGTGTTGAGATTTGTAATGTTTGAACTATCTAGTTGACTCAAATTTAGGCAAAAGGGATGTTATAAGTTGATTTGGAGCAATGGTGATGATGAGAGATGAAAAGGTGAATGATATGGGGAGTGATCTTTGTAAACGTTTTGGGAAAACACTTTTGACTTAAAGATTTGTTTGATGTTTATGAACTTGTGAACCTTTAAGGTAGAATTGTGACCTTCAAGATAAACGAGTTCAAAGATGATAATTAATTTAGCCAAATGAATGGAAAAGGATTCATTTCACATAAAAAGTAGCTAAGTTAGGATTTGGGTTGATAGATGTTTAATTCCAAAGTGTTGGTGTATTCGAAAATTTTGTAAATTTTGGTGAAGTGAAGGATATAATATGATGAAGGATGGATGAAATGTTTGACCCAATGTTAACCTAGAGTGAGCCTTTATTTTTTGAGACCAAGGTAGTGAGAAACATGCTATACCTCTAAAGTAATCAAACCCTAAGGACTCAATGATTTTGGTAAAATAGAACTCGAATGTTTTTGGAAATATGACCCAATGATTTTGATAGTAGAATCTAGACTCAATGTTTTGCAATGTTTTCCTTGTATAGTAGTGGCCGTAAGGTTAGGTTGTTCAACATGAGTGATCAGATGCCAAATGGTCATGTGGGGTTCAATTTTTCAAGTTATCTTGCTTAAATGAGTTTCTTTTTACCAAAAACAATTGTCTTTCTTAAGTTCAAACTAAATGTCTATGTCAAAAATGTCATCAATTTCACAAAGTCTATTTTGTGAAAAGGATGAAGTCAAGGGCATAGTTACCTAGGTTAACTTTGGAAAGTATGGATTGAGATGTAAACCAAAAATATTTAGAAGTCTCTAAGAATAAATTCTTAGGACAAGCATCAATATCAAGGTTTTGTCAAAGGGTATCCATACTTAGATCAAAGGGTTTGAAATTTTGAAAAGACTTGCTAATGTTTGTTTGAAATGTTTTTGGAACCAAGCAAAGTATTAAATTGACTCACAAAGATTTACCACCCTAGGCTCAGAAGATACTACTTGTTGAATCCCCATTCAGATTTCTCCAAACACTAAGACAATGCAAATAGTCAGAGATATGGTGACACTGGCTCCCCCTTACATGACACACACTTCTCAGGTACACCAAAACTCAAATCCTCAAGATCCGCAAATCCGAAGAATTTTTCTATTTCTACAATGAATAGTAAAATGTGGGGCAGCTTTAGAATGACCATTCCTGCACCAACAAGCATAAAGGTTTTTGGCTTCTAAACAATTGGTTCTTAGTAAGGACTTTCGTTCAAGGTGGCCATACACACGGAAACATTAACTCAAGATTAGTTCAATCAAGAGGCCTCGTAGTCCATTCCTAAGAAAGGATTTTGATGTGTCACGCAGACACTAGGGGTGGCACTTGTCGGTATGACATATCCGAACCTATTGCTTATGAATTTCATCACAAACACACTTTTTATATAGCAGTTTGAAAGAGCTTGGCTTTATCGCGTTACTGCTTGGGTTGTTCCCACCTTTCAAAGTGATGTGGCAGGCCCTCTAAAGGTTACACATATTTGAAGCATAAAAAAAAAACTTTTTGCCACCCAAGATTGTCAATAGGTGCAAGGGGAGAGGATAAGCGCTTCCAAGCAATAAAAATAGACTTGTGTGTTTCTATTCACCCAAAATCAAACGAAGCACAAGGGGATTGGATATGCACAACAAGTATATTTGAGCAAATTAAACACATGTTCATTTTAATCCATCATAGCAAAATGAGTTCATTTTAAACACCAAACGAAGTGTGGAAGTTGTATTTTTTCAATTTTAAGTCAACAAACATAGTGATGTGAGGGTTCAATTTTAACCAATTTGAACATTCATTTTAAAACCCAATTGAAAGCTAGTGTGGTCCTAAAGCATGAAATAAAAAAAATGATAAATGGGTTATAATTGCCCCAAAAGTGTCACAACACTTGTTACAATTATAATTCAAATGCTAATATGCTTCTTCACTTCAAACTTTATTGCTCCAACCTACAAAACCAATTAGTCTTGTTGTCACCTAGAAATGCACCCTACGCACAGTGATGGAGACTGAGCTTTCTAGTGAAACATGGGATTATTTCAAGGCTATGGGTCACCTAGAAATTGAAATGAACCTCCGGAGAAGGCCGGCTTCCTTTGGGTATCACCCAAACTAATGATTCAGTAAAGGGAAAAGGGAGAAGGGGTACATGAATGAAACTAAACTATGGTGATACACCGAGTTGATAATAAATCGTGAAAATAAAACAAGATGAACATACACTGAGAAGCTAATAGTTAGTATTTTACTTATTCAGCATGACCCCCTTTAGACTTATGCACTATTCTTAAAAGGCTTGCTCTACATACATATCTTAAGAAGGAAATATGAATTCACAACTTTAAGGTATGAATACAGATTTTAGAAAAAACACAGTAGAGAACTTGCATAATCTAAAAGAAATACAAAACTGAGAGTAATACAAACATTAACACTGGCTTCCGAGGTAAACTCTGTGCTTTTATTCTAGATTCTTGTTGAGTTACAAAACATACATTAGTTGAGAAAGGATTCATAAAAATCACTAACTCTTCAAAGTGTATAATCCGAACTCTTTACAAAAAAGGAAAAAAATGCCTTATATACAAAATATCTCAGCCCCTTAGGGCTTACAAAATATCAGTCCTCGGGATAGATCTCTCCTTAGATCTTTTGATTGAATTTAATGTTGCACCCTGCGTGTCCATGTCGGTGAAGAGTCATTCCTCGGAGAAGCCTTCGGATCTTTCGCAGCTACCGCATTCATTTTTGGTCCTCGTGTCCGCCTTTGAATCCCCTTCGGCTGAGCTGCCTTGAATGCTTCTGACTTCAGAGCAGATCTGTGTCAATTAAAATTATGTTGATCTTCTTGGCACTGGTCAAGCTACCAACGATCACCCGTAGCTCTCTTCTAATTGGCGGGAAAAACCCCACATGGATTCCTCAATGATCAAAAGAACGCTTAGTCAAAATCGCATCTCAGCGAGACACTGGAAGTGTCTCACCGATGCAATTACGATCCTCCGTTGTTATCGGCATGACATGAAACCATTGCTGAGAGCTCTCGTCGAGGTCCCATTCTTTAGCGAAAGCATTCTGTTTCGGTGAGACCCTGATCGGTCGTTGGGACATCACAATGGCGATACCTCTTTCTCGCTGCACCTATTTCACTTCAAGGAGACCTTCCACCAGTAAGTCGGGATGTCACAGTGAAGTTTTCTCCTTTTTCTTCATTGACATCGCACTTCGCCAAGACATCCTCATTCGCTGAGACAACATGGCGAACCCAAACCTTACGGCGAAAGCTTGCTCGATCAGTGAGACCTTCATTGATCTTTGTTTCCTCTTTTGAGTTCATTTCGACATCTCCCCGAGCTCCTCTTTATTTGGCCAGACACCCGAGTGTCTGTGAGACGTTTTACTGAAGGCAAAACGTTACCCCGAGACCCCTCATCTTTGGTAGGAGTTGATTGATGTCACCTCGAACGCACTCCATTCTAACGAGCTTTACATTTCTTTCGGCAAGACCATGGCAAGTCGGGAAGACTTCATAGCGAGGTCCCCTAGTCATACTGATTCCCGCTTACTCTTCGGCGAGCTCCTTCATGTCGGCGAGACATCCTTATATCGGCAAGACCTTATGCCAATGTCAAACCTTCTCAGCGAGGTCTTTTGTTGTCGACGAGACTCCTGCCGAAGGCGAAACACATATTGAGGCCCACTTTATCTTCGGCAAGACATAATGCCTTCGCCAAGACATCACAGTGATATCAATTTCTCTCGGTGAGGCCTTTTCCAGTCGCCGAGACATCTTGGCGACTTGACCCTCCTTTTGGCGAACTGGGATCCAGTCAGGGTTACTCTCATGTGTCGGCGAGACCTCCTGCCGAGCTCACTTCCTTTCTTCTCCCCGAGATGCATATCTTTATCGGTGTTCGGCAAGACATCCTCGACTCGGCAAGACCACACACCGAAGAAGACAACTTCTGCTGAAGTGTTTACCCAATGCGATTAGTCAGTGAGACCCAATGAAGTGACCGAGACTTCACCCCGAAGAAAAACTCTTGCCGATATGCATATCCTTCTGTCGCCGGGATGATGATCGAAGTGTTGCCGATAGGAACCTGCAGGTGGATTCCACTCCCCGTGACATTCCTGGGGTCTTGTCGATGGACAACATAGAAGCATATTTAACCAAATGCATTATGGGTCGGGGAGACCTTGATAATCTCGTGCCGATAGGATCCCAATGTGAAACATTTAGGCTTGATGGAACCCCTACTAGTCGGCAAGACATCTGGAAGGTCTTGCCGACTTTCTCCTTAGAGGATTTTCATGCCGAACTTGAACAAGGAAGGCTTCCAAACTGAGTTCCCGGTAACCTAGCATTAGATTCATGACCTTTTCCCTAGTGTGAATTCTCCATTTGGCCTCTCAAAGATCTATCACATGATTATCCTACCTGATTGAGCCTGCGGGTGAAAATTAGGCAACATTTCTGGCGACCTTTGCTAGATGTTTGCCTGCTAAATACAGAAACCAGTAGCCTAGGCCTATCCATTGGGCATGGAGTCATTAGGAAAACCTCAGAAATAGACCCAGGGCAACTTTGCACATGGCTGCAATTTGCTTGAGACTCATAGAACACAACCGGTTGCCAAAATGACAAAATAGGAGAAAAAATGAAAAGAGACTATTTACTGTGCTGGAACAGCACTTATGGAAAACATAAAACCTAACCTAATATGTACAAAAAAGGAACTCTTCAAACTTGAAAACAAGGCTTAAGGTGTATCCCATTGACTGGGATAGGAAGTATTTCACCTTCTGTTGTGGCTAGTTGATAAGCATTGTGTTCTTTGCAGTCTCTGATGATAAATGGACCCGTCCACATGTTTTCAAACTTTGTGTGATGGCCTAGCCTGCTCTTCAAAACATCCCATTTGAGAACTATATTACCTTCTTTAAAGACTTTAGCTGTAGATTTCCTGTCAATTTTTCTCTTTGTCTGGCGCTGATGATACTCCAAAGCTTTCATCGCTCTATCTCTTGATTCTTCGAGCTCCATGAGCTCTGCATACCTCACAGACATTAGGTCCTATTCCTCAAACATCTCCAACTAGTGAACAATGTCTAGAGCTGGAAGCTCTACGGATAGAGGTAACCTGGCCTCCTTGCCGTAAACTAACAGGTATGGTGAATTACCAATGGATCTCTTAGGAGTCACTCTGTCTGCCTAAAGTGCATACTTTAAATTAATGTGCTAGGTCCTTTGATTATCTTCCATTGTTCTTTTAATAATCCTGATGAGATTCTTATTTGTGCTTTCAACTAAAGCATTACCCTGAGGGTAATAATTTGAGGATGTATTCAAATGAATGCCATGTTTAACAGCCCAATCAGTTAATCTTAATCCCACAAATGCAAGAGCATTATCAGATATGATAGATCAGGAACCCCAAATCTGGTTACTATATCCTCATAAAAACTCAAAACTGAAGACTCCTTTTCTTCTCTCAAAGCTATTGCTTTTGTCCACTGTGTGAAGTAGTCTGTAGCAGTGAGCACCCACCTGTGACCAGTACTGGATGGTGGATTAATTGGTCCAATAAAGTCAATGCCCCATCTGATCAAGGGTTGCTCCACTTGAATTGGATGCAGAGGCATAGTGAGCAGTTTTTCTTTTCCTGCAAACAAGGCACATTTGACACACTTTCTTGACCATGCATAAGCATCTTTAAATAAGCTAGGCCAGTAGTAACCAGCTCTCATTATTTTCCATGTAGTAGTCCTTGGAGAAAAATGACCTCCTGCAGCTCCATCATGAAACTCATGAAGTACCTTCTCAATTTGATGACTGTGAATGCATCTTAATAGGACACCATTCAGATCCTTTTTGAAAAGAACATTTTTTACCAGCACATATGGTATGGACTGCAGTCTGAAGTATCTTCTTTTGACTCTGTTCAAACCTGGTGGACACTCACCAGTCTGTAAAAAATGGGTCATGTCTTGAACCCAATTTGTTGTTATCAGAGGCAGGTCATCTTGAGCATCCTGAGACTCATTTATATTAGCAAAAACATTATCCCTTTGTGATTCATTTTCACTGATTGACCCTGTAGCAAGCTTTTCACATAGACCTTTACCTCTAACCAATTTGGTAATTTTGATATCCACATCATATTCCATGACCTTAGTGATCCACCCTGCCCTTTTTTCATTCAGATCTTTGCTCAACAGAAATTCCTTGACACTTGGGTGTGCAACCATGACATGAATTTTATTATTAGAGATTAAAGGCTTGAATTTATTTAGGCTTCTGATCACGGAGAGAACATGCTTCTCAAAAAATGTATACCTCTCTTCGTAATCAACAAGTACTTGGCTAAAGAAAGCTATGGGTTGTTCTAAGTTATCACTATTTTTCTGAACTAGCATAGCAGAGATTGAACTACTGCTACCAAAAGCATACAAAAAGAAGTCTTTAGAGAAATCTGGATTCACTAGTGTTGGAGCTGATGCTAAAGCTTCCTTGATTTCTTCAAAACTGTGTTTTGCATCTCCAATCCAACTGAAAACTGCATTCTTCTTTAACATAGTTGTCAAAGGTTGTAGCAAATTTGCAACATTAGGAATAAATCTTCTTAGAAAGTTGATTCTCCCTAAAAAGCTCTGCAATCCTTTCTTGTGACTGGGCAATGGCAGTTCAAGTATAGCTTTGAATCTTTTTGGATCAATGGTAACTCCATCCTTTGATACTATATGGCCTAACAGTCTACCTTCATGAACTGCAAAAATACTTTTTGTAGGATTGAGGGATATCCCGAACTCCCTGCATTTCTCAAAAACTTGCTTGAGATGTGACAAATGTTCATCTGTAGTTTTTGAATATATGGTTATGTCATCTAAATAAATCATCATAATCTTATTAATCAAACTTTGAAACGCCATGTCCATGCCCCTCTGAAACGTGGCACCAACATTAGACAAACCAAAAGGAATCCTTTTGTATGCCATGGTGCCCCACTTAGTTGTAAAAGTAGTTTTGAACTGATCTTCCTCTTTAACCAACACTTGATTAAGCCCAAAAAACCATCTAACAAGGAAAATCTCTCAGAACCAGCAACTACTTGCAAGATTTGTTCCATGGAGGGCAGCGGGTAGTGATCTTTCAAAGATGATCGGTTAAGATCCCTAAAGTCTACACAAAGTCTTATTTCACCATTTTTCTTCCTAACCGGCACAAGGTTAGAAACCCATGAAGTATGTTTAATAGGAAAGACGATACCCCCCTCAACTAATTTGGTCAACTCTTTAATCATTAAGGGCTCAAGCTTAGGATTCAAGGGCCTTTGTTTCCACCTTACTGGCTTAGCATTAGGTTCTAACTCAATTGTGTGTTGAGCAATATGGGGATCAAACCCTTTCAAATCTGAGTATTCCCAAGCAAAGACATCATGAAATTCTTGGCATAAAGCAATAAAAGCCTATTTATCTTTATGTGAACAAATTTTTCCTATCTTAAGAAGTTTACCTTTGAAAATCTCCAGTTCTTCATAATGTTCTTCTTTGATTTGCAAGCCAACTTTACCCTTTTTAAGCTGATCGTCAGTACTAAAAATTGACTCTAAGGTAACCAAACCTCTGGGTAGCTTATTTGTCTTCAGCTATATGACCTGATCATCATACTATTGCTTAAGTTTTTCTTGATTAACCATGGAGAACTGATCTTCTTCGAGCAAAAAAGAAAGGATATGTTCATCGCTGTCAAAAACTTGCCAGTGAATGTTGTTATCAGGAATTGATGGCCTGACTACAACCTTCACATACTACTGTAATTTCTCCTTTCTAATGTCACCTGGAATGTCAAACTGTGCTCCAATGGCTACAAGCCTAACAGCATGTTTGTTCTGGTTCCTTGGGATATATACTAAGTTAAAGGCGTCAAATTCCTCAATCATATTCCACACTCTGTTTCTATAAGACTTTAGTGTGTCATTTTTAGCAACATTCAAGCCTCTTATTTGATTGACAATTAACTCACTGTCCCCAATAACTTTCAAGTGGGTAATTCCTCTCTTCCTTGCCCACTCAAGACCTTGAACAAGGCCCTCATACTCAACAGTGTTATTAGAGCACGCAAAAGCAAAATAGAATGCAGAATAATACTTATCACCTTGCAGAGATACAAGCATTGCACCTCCTCCGGCTCCATTTTTGCTTCTAGAACCATCAAAATGCATCTCTCATAATTCATTATGTTGCTCGAATTGACTTTTTGTACTTCTTTCAAGATTTGGCATTTATGTCCCAGCTTCATGCAATATATAATTGCCTAGACCAACATCCTGAATAAGCTCATTTGGATTATCAATCACGTTCTCAGCTGCCCATTCATTCAGGAGTACCTCAGGTACACTCACAGCTTGTAACTCTTGTGCTACAGCAAGCTCAGTATCCTCTAAAACAATAGAATTAACGTTTATAGCAAATGGCACATAAGGTTCGATGTGATCCTTGGCAAGGGACTCAGAAGTTATAGTTACCTTAGTACCATACCTGGTCCTAAAAAGCATATGGGACCAATCTGAAGATAAATACCCTTCAATTTTAGCTGTGAAGTCTCTAGACAGGCATAGAGCAAAAAATGGAAGCAAATCTATGACAAACACATCTTGTGGAATTGAAAAATTGGGACAGGCATGTAGTGTGAGATTCAGATTCTTAATAACACCTATAGTGTTCATTGCTATCCCATCCAATTGAAATACTTATTTTTCTAATGGTTGGTATTGTAAACCTAGTTGGTCTACAATCTTTTTTGGCATTACCGAACTGCTAGCCCCACTATCAACCATGCAATTGTGCACCAATTTATTCCCCACTATTAAGGAAACATAGAAAGGAGGGGGCTTGACACCATCACTTTGTTGTGTGGTAGTATCCAAAGGTGCATTGGTTAAAACTGACTTTGTTTGGCCTAAAGAGACTTCATTTGGAAAATTCGAACTAACTGGATTTGATAAGGCCGACTGTAACAAATTGATTTGACCAGGGATTGCCAAAGAATCCCACATTGAAATTGAAACATTCATTTTTTTCATACTTTCAACAATGTTGAAAGGTGCAGATATATTTACCTTTGGTTGCGTCTTACGACAACATGGTCAGGTTGCACTTGACTTGCGGATGAAGCATGTAAAGGCTGCTCCTTACTAGTGTCATGACCTTGCTGAAAAATGTGTGGTACTTGTTGATTTGATGAACCAGCAACTCCCTTATCTTTATTCATTGCTTGTTCATTCTCAAAATCCCTCTTCTTGGCTCTGCTGTTAGCAGCAATAAATGTGTCATCCTGGTTCACTCCACAAAATTCTTCTCTCTGCCAATTCAGGAGAGTTGAATCATTTGTAGGTTGATCCTGTTGTTGCAAATACCCCTCCTTAGGAAAATCTTGTGCACCTCCATCATTTTGCACCATAAGAGCTTGGTTGATGACGCCATTAGAGCATGTAGCTTGATTATGTGGCTGATTACACGGATAGCACCATTCATAATCAGCAGCCAAATTGTTTTGAACAGGAACAAGCTCTTTGACAACACTAATTGGAGTTGGATTATAGGCCTAAAAAGGTCTCGTGGCAACATTTTGTCTTGTGCCTTGGTAATTACCTTGGTACTGCTGTCTATTCCCCTGGAATTGCTATTGTTGACCTTGAAAAGGCTGACTTGAGGCCTGATTCTGCTGCTGATAAGGCCTAGAATAGGACTGTTGTTTTTCCAAGTTCACCAACTTGTTACCAAAAGTCTGCAATAGACTTTTGATTTCCTGTAACTCATTTGGAGAACCTGAAGCAACATTTTCTTGTGTTACAACAACTGGAATAGGTGGTAGAGGTGCAGAAGGTGGTATCTGCAGAGGAATATTTGCATGGATCTCTGGGAATATAGGCATTGGTGGTCTAGGAGCAAGTTTACCAGCCTGTATTAGGCTGTTTTCAGCTCTGATTGCTATTTCAAAAGCATCTGGTAGAGAAACCCCTCCCATTGATTGTATCATAACAGCTATATCGCTGTTCAGAGCCCTCAAAAAGTACAAGAATGCATACTCTGGAGGTGGCCTCACCGTTGCAGGGATTCTATCCCAAGTTCTTTGAAATCTGAAATTGAAATCATTCATCTGCTCTTGTGGAGCCCTCTTAATTATAGTTAATTGTTCCAATAGAGACAAGTTATCAGACCTGTCCTGAAATTGTTTATGCAACTTGTCTCCAAATTTGTCCCATGTTGCAATTGAATTAACTGGTAGGCTCCTATACCATTGCACAACTCTTCCCTTCAGGAAAGCAGCTAGTAATCTCACTACAACATCCTCTTGGGTTATGTGATGGACTCCACATAACGAAGCCACATCTTGCATGTGTTCAATTGGGGTAGTTTGGTCTTACCCTGTGAAAGTTGGCAGACTCTTCAAGGCTGCCATTGGAATGTCATTGTGTTGTGCCAAATTCAAGGGGCTCCCTCCATTAAAAGCAACAAAGGGTTGATTCCTTGGAGCGGCCATTGGAGGTGGCAGAGGTGGGTTTACTGGTACTCTAGATGAAACCAAAGATGGGACAGCAATGTGTGATCCCACAGATGGAGGAGTAGATTGAGTTCTTCTAGAATAGATAATTGTTATTCCTCACCTTTCTGTTGCTCTGCCTTGTCTTCTTGGTGGTGACAACTGTAGATATTCGAAAGGAAAAAGACTGCTCCTTGTCTGAACTCTTCTCATAAACTGTAGAAAGCGCTGATTTATGGAGTTCTTCCTCTCTACGGAGTCACCAAATATGCCAAATGACTTCTATAAAGTATGGGACTCACTGGTTGCATACTAAACCAGCAGTTCAATCTAATTTTTGTCCCACTGGGTGTGCCAAAAACTGTTGTCACCTAGAAATGCACCCTACACATAGGGATGGAGACTGAGCTTTCTAGTGAAACATGGGATCATTTCAAGGCTGTGGGTCACCTAGAAATTGAAATGAACCTCCAGAGAAGGCCGACTTCCTTTGGGTATCACCCAAACTAACGATTCAGTAAAGGGAAAAGGGAGAAGGGGTACATGAATGAAACTAAACTATGGTGATACACCGAGTTGATAATAAATCATGAAAAGAAAACAAGATGAACATACATTGAGAAGCTAATAGTTAGTATTTTACTTATTCAGCATGACCCCCTTTAGACTTATGCACTATTCTTAAAAGGCTTGCTCTACATACATATCTTAAGAAGGAAAGATGAATTCACAACTTTAAGGTATGAATACAGATTTTAGAAAAAACACAGTTGAGAACTTGTATAATCTAAAAGAAATACAAAACTGAGAGTAATACAAACATTAACACTGGCTTCTGACTTCAGAGCAAATCTGTGTCGATTAACATTCTGTTGATCTTCTTGGCACTGGTCAAGTTGCCAACGATCACCCGTAGCTCTCTTCTGATTGGCAGGAAACACCCCACATGGATTCCTCAATGATCAAAAGCACGCTCAGTCAAAATCGCATCTCGGCGAGACACTGGAAGTGTCTCACCGATGCGATTACGATCCTCCATTGTTATTGGCATGACATGAAACCATCGTTGAGAGCTCTTGTCGAGGTTCCATTCTTTAGTGAAAGCATTCTGTTTCGGTGAGACCCCGATCGGTCGCTGGGACATCACAACAGTGATACCTCTTTCTCGCCGCACCTATTTCACTTCGGGGAGACCTTCCACCAGTAAGCCGAGATGTCACAACAAAGTTTTCTCCTTTTTCTTGGTTGACATCGCACTTCGCCAAGAGATCCTCATTCACCAAGACAACATGGCAAACCCAAACCTTACGGCGAAACCTTGCTCAGTCGGTGAGACCTTCATTGATCTCCATTTCCTCTTTCGAGTTCATTTCGACATCTCCCCGAGCTCCTCTTCATTCGGCCAGACACCCGAGTGTTGGGGAGACATTTTACCAAAGGAAAAATGTTACCCCGAGACCCCTCATCTTCGGAAGGAGTTGATTGATGTCACCCTAAACACACTCCATTCTACCGAGCTTTACATTTCTTTCGGCAAGACCGTGGCAAGTTGGGAAGACTTCATAGCGAGGTCCCCTAGTCATACCGATTCCCGCTTACTCTTCGGTGAGCTCCTTCATGTCGGCGAGACATCCTTATATCGGCAAGACCTTATGCCGATGTCAAACCTTCTCGGCAAGGTCTTTTGTTGTCAGCGAGACTCCTATCGAAGGCGAAACACATATTGAGGCCCACTTTATCTTCAGCAAGACATAATTCCTTCGCCAAGACATCACGGCGATATCAATTTCTCATGGTGAGGCCTTTGCCAGCTGCCGAGACATCTTGGCAACCTAACCCTCCTTTTGGAAAAATGGGATCCATTCAGGATGACTCTCATGTGTCGGTGAGACCTCCTTACGAGCTCACTTCCTTTCTTCTCCCCGAGATGCATATCTTTATTGGTGTTCGGAAAGACATCCTCGACTCGGAAAGACCACACACCGAAGAAGAAAAATCCTACCGAAGTGTTTACCCGATGCGATTAGTCGGTGAGACCCAACAAAGTCACCGAGACTTCACCTCGAAGAAAAACTCCTGCCGATATGCATATCCTTCTCTCGTCGAGACGATGATCGAAGTGTTGCCGATAGGAACCTGCAGGTGGATTCCACTCGCCGTGACATTCCTGGGGTCTTGCCGATGGACAACATAGAAGCATATTTAACCAAATGCATTATGGGTCGGGGAGACCTTGATAATCTCATGCCGATAGGATCCCAATGTGAAACATTCAGGCTTGATGGAACCCCTGCTAGTCGGCAAGACATCTGGAAGGTCTTGCTGACTTTCTCCTTAGAGGATTTTCATGCCGAACTTGAACAAGGCAGGCTTCCAAACTGAGTTCTTGGTAACCTAGCATCAAATTCATGACCTTTTCCCTAGTGTGAATGCTCCATTTGGCCTCTCAAATATCTATCACATGATTATCTTGCCTGATTGAGCCTACAGGTGAAAATTAGGCAACAAGTCTAAAAAGAAAAAAATGAGAAGTTAGTGACATGTTAGCGATCAGATAAAATAAAAATTTTAAAGCACATGTCAAAAGTTAAAGAAAATGTGAAGGTTTGGTTCTATTTTATCCAACTTTGACAGTTAATTCATTTTATCCTTTCACTAAGTGTTGAGAAATGTTACCAATTTTCACTACAACTCAATTGGTAGAGCTGATTAGTTTATTTCATTTTAAAATGAAAGTTCAGTTCAATTTTTGCATGTGCTTAAATTACTTTTGCATCAGATTTATCAAGTTTCAGTTATGCAAATGTTTTTAGGGAACAGAGTTTCAAATTTTACTTAGTGCTTTGCAGCATAAATGAAGTACAAAACATAATACATAAATGATTAAGCATAATCATTGCTTTCATTTATTTCACAATGTTTATTCACATTACAGTATTTCATTTGTTTTGCAAATACAAATGATTGCACAAGTTTGCATTTTGATACATTTGTTTTTAAAATGGAAATGAAAAGAGAAATTAAAGGTTCCACACAAGCCGTGGAGATAGCCAAAACAATTTGTTACAAGAAATGAACTATACAACTGAAGGTAAATGAAGGGAAGCAGATAACGTAAAACATATCCATCATTTCCTATTTCTTGATCTTCAATTGATCTTCTTGCAGCTGTCCCATCCTTGCTACCATTTTGAAGTGAGCCTACATCATATAAAAGGGACTGTTAGAGCTCCGGATATGAACTACACTATGTGCTCTATCAACAGAAATATAATTCATTCCTTGCAACACATTGAATCAACTAAATGAATATGAAAGAGTATAATGAGGACTACAAATGCAACACCCTAAATATTTTAAAATTCATTGTTTTATGCTAACATTGTCTGTTTCCTATGCAGGTATAGGAAAAGCTATGTAGCTGATCATTTCATAAATTCATAACAGCATGTGGAGTAAAAGGGGCTCCCACAAGGGTAGATCTTGGCATGCTGTCCCTCAACATACAAGTGAGGGCTGAGTAAAGAGATACAAGCACCACACTCATATGAGCCAGTCAAGAAGAAATGTAAGCACATTTATCAACTATGAAAGCATTTAACCCATTGATCACTAATAGCAGTCAAGTCTAAGAAGCAATGAAATGAAAAATCATGAGTGAACAAGGAGCTCAATTCAAAACCAAATGAATTCATCAATTTCCATAATTGAAAAGCTTTTAATGCTATCAAAATTGAGTGCATATTTTGTTGCCATATGATGTTTTGTTCATATTATTCATTGTTGTTTCAAGATGTTCTTTTCCTGGTGCAGTAAGTGTTTCATGTTCATAAATGGTGATAGTAAACATGCATACATATGAGGTTCACAAATCAAAGCTGCAAATTGAAATGTTTTGAGCAACCTCAAAGACATCATGGTGAATATTATACATTTCAAGATCTTCTGTGTATTACTGGACAATATTCATATTAGTTACAGTTGTTTCAATTAAATTATAAAAATGCATGAAGAGTAGCATAAGCTTCAGTTTCTATCAAGTATAGTGCTACAGGATGCCTATTGCTACATGAACAACTATAAGGAGCACAAATAAAGCAATTATTGTCATATACATGGTACCATTTGAGCAACATATCAATCTGCATTTTAAGAGCACTCAAGAGAACGTAGCACTGAGGCTCTTGGTTGCGTCGCTATAAGGGAAAGCTTTGCAGTGGTTTAGAGGCCTTCAACCAAATACCATTATGATGTGGGATGCATTGGGTGATGGCTTACACCGGCAGTTCGAAGATAAGTCAGATCATTTGTCCCTGTTAGAACAGTTGAGCACGATCAAGAGAGCGTCGCATGAGCATATGGAAGATTTTAACTACCAATTCCAGAGGACTTGGGAAAAAATTCCTTTAACGGTAAAACCAACACCTCAACATGTTTTTCTGTTTTTCTTAAAGTCTTTGAATAGCAAGATTTCAGTAATGATCCAATCTATGGGCGGGTTCACACTCCCAAATGCTTTTGACATCGCTATTAGAGCAGAAAATTGTCTCATTCAAGCTGGGGAAATTTCCCCTAGGCCTCCTATGCCCTTATTTCCTAAAATACAACCACTTATTCATGTTGCTTTACCTCCTTTATCTATTGTCCCGCCTGTTCCAGCAATAGGGTATCACGTTACAGCGCATGAACTTGCCATCCCAGCCTAGTCCCAAGAGCTTCAAGAGATAAAAAATATACTTAAGACTTTCAGAAATGATCTAGTGAACATTAAAAAGAAAGTTGGCCAAGAGCATAAGCCCTATCAAGCCCTATATGAATAGAATCAACAGAGCAAGCTAGCCTTTCAAAATGACTATCAAGGCCAAAGAAATAATTTTAATCCTGGACCTTTCTAGCCCTATAACTTGAACACTGCCAGTTCGTCAAAAGAATTTGTACCACAGAACAACATTACCCAAGATTGCGACTTGTGTTATCCGTGCAGTCAGCCCCATAACTAGTCAACATGTGTGAATGGCATGAGAAATCAGGCCTTAATGGTCTAGAACAGCTATGTTGGTCCGGAGAGTGTCCCAAGTCAAAATCAAGAGCAGCAAGAGAGTTTTGAAGTTGCTTTGCCAAACTGGCAGAGTTCTGATTTTTGTGGCATGAACGGTCAAGATTAGCAAAATTCTCCTATTTCAGCCAATACCAGATTGAAAAAGAGAGCTATGGATTTGGGGCAGCAAGCTGGAAATGTACAGTAGCAATCTACTAAGGAAAAACTTCATGTTTCTTCATCCCATGTTACTTCTACAACACAACCTAAAGTGCAGATTCTACAAAGAGGCCAAGAAGTACCTGGGAAGGATCAGTCTAAGATACAATCACAGCCTTTGCAGAAAGGAAGTGACGATGCTATTACTAGGGGACAACAAAAGGTGAACCCTATTTCTTTCAATGTTGTTGAACATCTTAAGAAGGCCACTATCATCATGTTGGTTTTAGACACATTGCATATCTCGGGTCAAAAGAGTTTGTTGTAGGATGGCTTGGTTGAGCTTTCTGTTTCTGACGATGCTAATCAAGGGAATGCTAAAGTTGTGCTTGCAAATAGCCTGGAGGTTAAGAATGAACATAAAACTCAAGAGGTAAAGCCCCCTCCATTTTACTTGAGTCTAATTATTGGCGATAAAATAGTACATAACTATATGACTGATTCTGGTGCGAGTAGCTCAGTTATGCCTAAGAGCTTAGCCAATAAACTAGGTCTTGTTTATGAACCTAATTCCCAGAAAGGTGTAGTTCAGTTGGATGGGTCTGTTGTTAAAACTACTGGTGTGATTAAGAATTTATCCCTTACTCTGCATGCATCCTCAAATTTTGCAATTCCTCAAGATATACATGTTATTGACCTACCACCCCATTTTTCCATTTGCCTCTTAAGAGATTTTACAACCAAGCTAGGTGGGTTCTTGTCTTCTGATTGGTCTCATCTTTTCTTTAGAACAATATATGGTACGAAAGTAACAATAAATTCTGAGCCTCTAGCCAAAGACCATATTGAGCCATATGTTTTGAGTCCTATAAATGCTAACCTCTACGTCACCCCTGGATTGGAGGAGCAAGCCATGACCTTAGACCACAACACCCCTATAGAAAATGTGAATCTAGATGAGTGGGCAACCGAAGATCATGAGCTTGTTTCATTCTAGCACACCGATGAGATAGTATTATGGGTTTATATGATTCATGAACCTGATTTTGTTATCCCCAATCTGATCAAAGAGGAAGATCAGCCTGTAGAGAAAGAAGATAAGCTTTGGAAGCTTTACTTTGATGGCTCGATGAGCAGTATGGGCGCTGGTGGTGGAGCCATGTTGGTTTCACCATATGGAAATAAGTATTATTCAACTTTCAGGTTTGCATTCAGCTGTACATATAATACATCTGAATATGAAGCACTGGTGCATGGCCTAGAATGGGCCCGTAAAAGAGGTATTAAGTGTTTACAAGTTTATGGTGATTCTGAGTTAATTGTGAATCAAGTTAGGAATTTGAACGCTACAAAAAATGAATCACTTAAAAAGTATAAGCATCGAGTGTGGGATTTGATAGAAAATTTTGATGCTTTTAATATATTTTTAGTTCCTCGGAATGAAAATAGACTTGTAGATAGGCTCGCTGCCATAAGATCCCAATTTGATATTCCAAATGAAATTCACAAGGTAGAGGCACGTCAATATGTGAAAATTGTAGTCAGACCTTTTGTACCTGACAATAATGTGAGTTGGCAGGTTTTTGACAGTGATGAGAAGATTGTGAGCTTCTTAATTGCTGAAGTTGAGTTTGCAAATGGAAACCAGCAAAAGTGGCAAGAGCAATATGATAGCCAGATTATGTAGTTAAAGACAAACAAGCTGCCAAAAGGACTAGTGACCTTAGAGTATGTTTTCAACTTAGATGATCAGGTGCGAAAGGATAAGTGCAACATGACTGTCAAGGAGGAGCACTATGAGGCCATTGAAATATTCAAGGGTAAGCTTCTAAAGCTGGGAAAGGTATGTACTAAGGAATAACATAATGCTTTCATTTCATTATGTTAGGAGTTTAGTGATGTTTTTGCCTAGGAATACAAAGACTTGAAGGGTTTTGATCCAGAGTTGGCCCAACATACTATTGAATTAGAGCCTGATGCAAAGCCAATAAGGCAGAAACAGAGGCCCCTTAATCCCAAGTTAGAACACCTAATGAAAGTTGAACTGAATAAGTTAGTTGAGAGTGGCATTATTTTTCCTATTAAGCATATGTCTTGGGTATCTAACTTAGTTCCAGTTAGAAAGAAAAGCAAGGAAATTAGATTGTGTGTTGATTTCTAAGATTTGAATAAAGCTTCCCTGAAAGATCATTATCCACCTCCTTCCATGGAACAAATTTTTTAAGTGGTTTATGGTTCTAACAGATTTTCTTTGTTGGATGGGTACTCGGGTTATAATCAAATTCTGGTAAAGCTAGAAGATCAGTTCAAGACATCATTTACAACCAAATGGGGCACCATGGCCTACAAGAAGATTCCTTTTGGCTTATCCAATGCTGGAGCAACATTTCAGCGAGCGATGGACATGGCTTTCCACAACCTCATGAATAAATTTGTTCTGGTATACTTAGGTGATATTACTATTTTTTTGAAAGATGCTAATGAACATTTTGAGCATTTAAAACAGATTTTCCAAAGATGCAGAGAATTTGGAGTCCTCTCAATTCGAAGAAGAATATTTTTTTTGTCCACGAGGGAAGGCTCCTTAGACACATAGTTTCAAACCAAGGTATTTCTATAGACCCTAAAAGAGTCTCCGCTATCCTTGAATTTCCATTACCAACCCACAAGAAAAGCTTACAAAGCTTTCTTGTACGGATTAATTTTGTAAGGAGATTCATACCCAATATTGCAGCTTTGTTGCAACCTCTCACTGCTATGCTTAAAAAGAATATGCCTTTTAGCTGGACTAAGGAGGGTAAGAGGATTTTTGAGCAAATAAAAGAAGCCCTTGAAGCTGCCCCTACCCTCATTAATCCAAACTATGATAGAGATTTCATTATTTATGCTTTTGGAGGGGTTGATACTATTTCAGCTATGTTGTGCTAGCAAAATGATGAAGGTTTGGAGCAACTTGTGGAATTTTTCAACCAAGTATTGCATGATTATGAGGTGAAGTATTCTTTCATTGATAAACATGTTTTTTCTATTGTAAGAAGCCTCAAAAAGTATAGGCACATGTTATCCAATAATAGAATTCAGTTACTAGTCGCTCATTCAACTGATAAGGATTTCTTACTTAACCGAGATATTAATGATAAACGTGTTGACTGGATAACCAAGGTTATGGAATTTGATATTGATATTAAGGTGACTAAGCTTGTCAGGGGCAAGGGTTTGTGTGAACAGATTGTAGAAAATACAAAGGGAAGTAGCTTAACAGAAGCTGAAGATGTTGATAAAGTATTAAATAATGATGATACAGTTGTTGTTTTAGTTCCTGTTGCTACTTGGGTGCAACAAATGATACACTATTTGTAGACTGGTGAGTGTCCTGAAGGCTTGGACAGAGCGAAAATAAGGTACTACAGATTACAAGCCATTCCTTACGCTATTATTGATGGTATCCTTTATAGGAGATACTTTCAAGGTGTTTTGTTAAGATGTGTAGAGCCTGATCAAGTAGATAGGATGTTAAGAGAATTTCATGATGGGTCATCAGGAGGCCGCTTCACAACAAGAACAACAACCTTGAAGATCATGCGGGTTGGTTATTATTGGCTAGATATATTTAAAGATGCAATTACTTGGGTCTGAAGATGCTAGAAGTGTGCTTTGTTTTCTGGAAAATAGAGGCTTGCAGCCACACCTCTGCATCTTATTCAAGTGGAGCAACCATTTTCCAAGTGGGGTTTAGACTTCATTGGGCCAATCAACCCGCCTTCAAGCATGGTTCATAAGTGAATTCTTACTGCAACGGATTACTTCACTAAGTGGACCAAAGCTATTGCTTTAAAAGAAGCAAACGAGACTGATGTGCTCAATTTTTATCAGGACTTAGTGTCAAGGTTTGGTACCCCAAATTCGATAATCTCTGGAAATGGTTTAGCCTTCATTGGTTTAATAATTTTTGACTGGTTAGTTAAGAATAATATTTTTCTGAACACATCTTCTAACTATTATCCGCAGGGTAATGGGCAGGCATAATCTACAAAGAAGAATTTGATCAAGATAATCAAGAAAATTGTAGAGGACAACCAATAGACATGGCACAAAAAGCTAAAGTTATCCCTTTGGGCTAACAAGGTGACTCCTAAAAGAGCTACTGGTTGTTCTCCCTATGTGCTTACCTATGGAAAAGAAGCTAAGTTACCTATTTCTATTGAATTGCCAACTTTGAGTTTTGTTAAAGAACTGGAATTGTTGAATGAACAACCTCTTGAAGTAAGATTTTCATAGTTAATGGAGCTTGAGGAGACTAGGAAAGAAGCATTGAGGCAACTTGAAATACATCAAGCTCAGATGAATATTCCTTTTGACAAAAGAGCAAGGCCATGAGATTTCATCATTGGTGATTTATTTTTTAAATGGAATGAGTATAAAAGTAAACCTGGACGACATTCCAAGTTTGATGAAATTTGGGACGGGCCTTATGTGATCACAGAGTGCAAGGAGCACAATGCTTTCCAACTTTCTAAGTTGATTGGAGAGGTGTTGTCTATCCCAGTTAATGGGATCCACCTCAAGCATTGCCTTTGAGATAAGTACTATCATTGTAAATAGTAGAATAGTTGTTGCAAATAAGTGTTTTGTGCACATTTCATTTCAGTATTTTGCTTTCCCTAAGCATTGTTGCACATATTTGGTTGGCCATTAGGGTCTGTTAGTTTTCTTTTAGTATTGTTTGGTTTTGTTTTGTTGTTGTTTGGAGTGTTATAGTTTGAGTTTCTGAGTTTCATGAAGGGGCAGATTTGACTATGCGCCCAATGGATTATTGAAGGCAACTAATATAATGCTTAGTAGGAAAGCATTTTGCGAAAATCACCAAAATGTTACCAATTTTCACTACAACTCAATTGGTAGAGCTGATTAGTTTATTTCATTTTAAAGTGAAAGTTCAGTTCAATTTCTACATGTGCTTAAATTAATTTTGCATCATATTTATCAAGTTTCAGTTATGCAAATGTTTTCAGTGAATAGAGTTTCAAAGTTTACTAAGTGCTTTGCAGCATAAATGAAGTACAAAATAGAATACATAAATGATTAAGCATAATCATTGCTTTCATTTATTTCACAATGTTTATTCACATTACAATATTTCATTTGTTTTGCAAATATAAATAATTGCACAAGTTTGCATTTTGATAAATTTCTTTTCAGAATGGAAATGAAAAGAGAAATTAAAGGTTCCACACAAGCCATGGAGATAGCCAAAACAATTTGTTACAAGAAATGAACTATACAATTGAAGGTAAATGAAGGGAAGAAGATAACGTTAAACATATCCATCATTGCCTGTTTCTCGATCTTCAGTTGATCTTCTTGCAATTGTCTTGTCCTTGCTACCAATTTGAAGTGAGCCTACATCATATAAAAGGGACTGTTAGAGCTCCGAATATGAACTACACTATGTGCTCTACCAACAAAAATATAATTCATTCCTTGCAACACATTGAATCAGCTGAATGAATATGAAAGAGTACAATAAGGACTACAAATGCAACACCCTAAATCTTTTAAACTTCATTGTTTTATGCTAACATTGTTTGTTTCCTGTGCAGGTGTAGGAAAAGCTATGTAGCTAGTCATTTCATAAATTCATAATAGCATGTGGAGTAAAATGAGCTCCCACAAGGGTAGAGCTCAACATGTTGCCCCTGCACATACAAGTGAGGGCTGAGTAAAGAGATACAAGCATCACACTCATATGAGCCAGTCAAGAAGAAATGTAAGCACATTTATCAACTATGAAAGCATTGAACCCATTGACCACTCATAACAATCAAGTCTGAGAAGAAATGAAATGAAAATCATGAGTGAACAAGGAGCTCAATTCAGAACCAAATGAATTCATCAATTTCCACAATTGAAAATCTTTTAATACTATCAAAATTGAGTGCATATTTTGTTGCCATATGATGTTTTGTTCATATTATTCATTGTTGTTTCAAGATGTTCTTTTCCTGGTGCAGTAAGTGTTTCATGTTCATAAATGGTGATAGTGAATAGGCATACATATGAGGTTCACAAATCAAGGTTGCAAATTGAAATGTTTTGAGCAACCTCATTGACATCATGGTGAATATTATACATTTCAAGATCTTTTGTGTATTATTGGACAATATTCATATCAGTTACAGTTGTTTCAATTAAATTACAAAAATCATGAAGAGTAGCATAAGCTTCAGTTTCTATCAAGTATGGTGCTACAGGATAGTTGTTGCTACAAGAATAGCTATAAGGAGCACAAATAAAGAAACTATTGTCATATACATGGTACCATTTGAGCAACATATCAATCTGCATTTTGAGAGCAATTTTAGGGTAAAACAAATGCAACAGAGCCCATTTTGAGGTAGAAAGAGGAAACCCATATAATTTTGTGTGGTGGAATTTCGAATGGTAGTAAGAGAGACTCTCTTCAAAAATAGAATACCCACTTGGGGTTTTCACCTCAAAATAACAAATGCACCTCAAAGAACAACCCAGAAAATAGATGAAATACATGAATGGCCGAAGCCACTAGAGGTCTCAAAACTCCAAAAATCTCCTATCAAATACATGTTTTCTGGCCACATCCTATGGGAGAGGAGTTTTTTTTTAGGAATATACCCATTTTGGGGTTTCCGATCAAGATACAAAATACCATCAAAATACACAGTTTCGAGCTTTTAAAGCTCTTCAAAACAGAGGAAATAATGTGTATTGGCCACGACCATGAAGTTATGGAAACCCATTAAGTAAAGATATCATTAATCTAAATTCTTTTATTTAGAAGAAAAATGAGTTGACATTTACAATCATGGGTTGAGCCCAAGTAAGTATGGTTACAAAAAGAGGAGATACACAGGTATGGCCGCGACCTGATGAATTAAAAACACATTCTTTTTCAAATTGAAGCTCTAATCGAGCTATTTAAGAGGGAAATGCATCTTAAAAACTAAGAAATAGAGCTCACCTTCAAGTATATGTGAAGGAGTTCACTTTAAAGCCCGCAGCCGAAGCTTCAAAATGCAGAACCTTGGTTCTCTCATGGTGGGTGAGAGAGGAGAAACAGAAGAGAGACAAAAAACATCAAGAGCCATCATTATTATAGTCAAAGCCCACGGCCTGAAGTCCTTTTCATTCTTGTAATAAACAAAGCATAAGCCATGAAATGGCTTTAAGTTAACTTACCTTTGCTTGTTGATGGAGATTTGACCCATAGAGGGGTCGATGGCCATAGACCTCACACTTTTCTTGAAAAACCCTAGCTCCATGGTGGCGGCGCCTTTTTTCCCAGCAGAGAGCATTTTCTCCAAATGCAAAATATGAAATGAGGCCGCTAACTTAGGAATTGGTTGTTTTGTCATTAGGGTTTTCTCTCTTTTGCCCTAATTCGAGTTTGGAAATTTTGTCACAATGAATTACATTTTAAATGGCTTTATTATTATCTCTTGGTGATGTGTTTTTCCTTAGGCATATTTCATGAGTCTAAGTCGACCTTTCAAAAATGTTATTGAGGTGTCATTGACTAGGTCCTTAGGATAGGCATTTGATTTTATATTTCAAAGTCTAAATTGTCTTAGGGTATTTTGCTTATTTTTAATGCTTATGCCTTAGAGAGAAATCAAATATTGGTGCTTTGGTATTTGATTTTATAGAAATCAATTGAGAATCAATTATAGATATCCATCTCTATGTTTTTATGATTTTTTTGGAGAAAATCAATTGTGATAGAGATATCAAAGTTGTTATTTTTGCAAAGATTTTCTTTAAAATCTTAATTGCAAAAATCAGGATAAGATGAGCTTATTTTTGTAATAAAACTGCAAAATCTTGTAAAAGCAAAGATAAAAGCAATGTTTTATAAATTGCTTTTATCTTTTGCTATTTTTAGCAATTTTATGAAAGCGGATTTTCTTCTTGGGCGAAGTTAGAAAAGGACAGCTAAACTAGGTGTGTTTTTTCCAGTTTTGGAGCAGATTAAGCCTAATTTCAAAGCTTTTTTGGATAAACATCTTGGAAGGAGAAAGTTTCTACTTTTCTCATGCAATTTGATGCAGATTTTAGGGTCTTTTTTCTAGCTTTTCTTTTGAGCTCAGAAATTGAGTTTGGAGAGTTATATATTGTAAAACTGAGTTTTATTCAGTAGTTCAAATTTTTTGCTTCTTCCTCTCTTGTTCATGCAGAGAGTTTTGTAATCAAATTTTGTATTCAAATTTTAGGCCAAACACTCTTTTAGTTTCAATAAAGCAGCAAAGTTCTTCTCATTTCTTGTCTCATTTCTATAATAGCAATTTGATGTCTTTGTGATTCAAATTTGAATCCTTTTATGTCTTGTTGTTGTGAATTTGTGTTCAGAATTGCATAGTTTCAGGTTGTATGTTGTATTTCGTTTATAGATCTTCATACAAATTACTGATGGAAGTATGCCCCAGTGAGATTGTGAGAGCTATTGTGAGAGAGAAAGTTTTGTGAGTGGTGGTGTCTGAATCTCATAGGTTTCTGGTGAATTATCCATTAGATTTAAGTTATCTTTCTATCCCTTTTCCCATAAAGTCATTCAGAGAACCAACTCACTTTGGAGATTCCTTCTTCACATAGATCACCCACATCTAAAGAAGGTTTCCATGTTTCAACAGATAGCTAAGTCTTATGTAAGCTTAGCATAGGGTGCATATCTGATTGATAACAGTTGAGAAACATTTTTAGAAAATTAGATTATAACAACTTGAGATAACTTTCTCAAATCTTGATCAATTTTGAAATCGTAAAATATTTTGGAAAGCTAAACATGAGATCTTCAAAACCCAGCAACCTTTCTACAAGATTAATCATATAGAATTCATTAAAAATTAAGGAAAATCATGCATTTAAGAGATTAAACCCATAATTTTAAAAAAACATAGCAAAATTAATGACGAATGATTATAACAGCAACTTGAGATAACGACAACTTTCTCAAATCTTGATCAATTTTGAAATCGTAAAATGTTTTGGAAAGCTAAACATGAGATCTTCAAAACCCAACAACCTTTCTACAAGATTAATCATATAGAATTCATTAAAAATGAAGGAAAATCGTGCATTTAAGAGATTAAACCCAAAATTAAAAAAAAAAAATAGCAAAATTAAAAATTCAATATCTTTTTCAATTCTTGATGAAATTAAGTTCCTTAAAAAGCTACGGAAAGATAAGACCGAGATCTAAAAACCCAGATAGTCATTTTTCAAGCTTTAATTTTCCCAATTTTCTATGATTAAAATATGGTGACGGGTTTCAAGAAAATTTTTGGGGTGTAACTTGCAAAATTTCTCCAAAAAACACATAAAACATTAAAGTTTTCCCTCTAGTGCCAAAATGTGACCAATGACATAGTATAGGTTAACTACACCCGATCCACATGAGTTCGAGGCATATTTAACCCAATAAGCATCAATCCCCAATAAGATCATTCACTGTAAACAAAGACAAAGAAGCCATTAAAACTAACATTCTAAATCATGAAAGCTTGACAAACCTCTAATCTAAGACATTGAAACTTATCCTATGGGGGGAGTGGTGTCACATTGATGTGGAATGGCTACCCTTTCCCAATCCCTTGGATAATGAGCTTGTTTCAATCGATTCTATTGAAGAGAATCGACAAAACCGATGAAAAATGTGTGATGAAACATGATTTAAAGTTAAATGAACATGATGCAATTTATGTTAACGTGATGTATGCTAAGATAATTGATATGGGTATATGCAAATCTACTCTAAATGAAGTTTAAGCTAAAAAAGATTCAAACCCTAATTACACAATACTAAATGGATGTATTTATGTTATCATGGAAACCATTAATGTAAGCAAAGCTAATATGGTGCAATTAAAATAAACTAAAATTATGCTAAATGTGAGTGCAAGTAAGAGTGATTTTAACAACATAAGTTTGATGTTAAAAGATGAATCCATTTCTCTCCAAATAGTGACCTATTTATAGGAAAGCAAATGAGAAATGAAGGGTTGAGATTAAAAAGGTTAATCAATGGTCAAGGATGGAGGAAAGATGAAACATGGATCATGGATTCTCATTAATGGATTAGAATCAGTGATCACATGGATCAAGGAAAGAATCAAGGGTTTATATTCCTTCAAACAAACACACCTTTAACTTGCACAAGAAGTCTTGCTAGTTAACTTGCACATGAAGTCTTGTAAGTTTGTTATGAAGGAGAATATCCCTTTTTTCAAATGAGTGGAGAAAGAAAATATTCTTTAGGATATTCTCATGGGCAAGGGGAATAGATATTTAACAAATTAAAACAAAGTTTTGACATGCAAAAGGGGAATATTCCTTTTGGAGGAGTGTGCAAAGGAGGAATATTCCCTTGCAAGTGGGGGTATTAAATTTATTAGTAATTTGATAATTAAATAAAGTTTCAATTATGCAAATTATGCAAATTATGCAAATTAGGATATTTATTGAATAATTAATTTATTTAATGGAAAGGGCAAGTGATATGACATTTAATTAAATAACTTAGGGTTATTTAATTAAATAAGAGGACTTTAGGGATTAAATTAAATAATTTGATTTATTCAATTTAATAGGATGAAATGTTAGCATGAAAGGGGATGAATTAACCTAACAAGGTCAATTAGATTAATAGATGAAAATGAGGTAATTAATTAAATTGCTAGGTTAATTTAATCAATTAAGCGAAAAGAGGATGGATTTTAGGATGAAATGATGTTGGTTAGCCAATGTGATCCATCAAGACATTTTTAAGTGTCTATAGGTACATTGGTTCTTTTCCATCTCATTTTAGCCTATTTCGACTAAGCAAAAACCTATTTCGCGGACTCATGCCACATTTTATCTTCAAGTAAAATGGTTAGATATTTTGAGGAGATAGATCCCCTTCTTCTTAGGACATCCATACCTTGGATTTATTTTGTCTTTTGATCATTTTCAAAGATGTAATATGATTTTTAGCTCATATCTAACTTTCATGATGAGTATCTTGTACTAATTCGAGTATCAATTCTCATTCAAATATGTTGGTTCCCAAAAGATATCAAATTTAATTAAATACCTAATTACCAAACATGAACATTTCTCAATGACTCCAAATCATGAGTAATTAGATCTTCCCTTATCTATTCTATAGGCAATGATCTTGCCTTTCATGATCAAACATACTACCTATCTTTTCTAAGGCATCAATGATAATATCAATTGAGCTTCCTATCAAACATATATATAAGGTATTGGGTGATAAATATTCCTTCCTCATTGGTCATAATCCTTGACCTTTTACCATCTTTCTTCAATAATTCCAATACCTTATCTTTGAGGCCACAAAATGTAAGAAGTTGGTTGAAATCGTGACTTACGAAAAAGTCAAAAGTTCTTTCAAATTGAAAAATACATTGATGATCTTCATTCTATGGGGTACTTTTTTTGAGTCAAACTGCTCTCTTTCTTCGCCCCATAGTGTTTCCACGATATTTGATAAACTCAAAGTTGAACTCATAGTAACTGTTTCTTTCTCGATTTGATTTTTCATTCCTTGTTGTTAGATTTCACTTGCCTTGAATATACTTTTTGTTTCCAAAGTTAGATTCATCATTGGTCTCTAATCTCATAGATTCAACAATTAGATCGCCAATAAAGAGATCTAATGAATAATCAACAACTTTACAAGTTCAGAGGCATTCTAATATTCCAATTCTCTTTTCCATGTATACCAATATCCTTTTTGTGGAGGAATGTCTATATCCACAAAGCCTCTTTTGTTGATGTGTCTTCAACATAGAGCATTTTTTTCTTACTAATTCTTTTGATTTGACACATAGTATCACTCTATATCCCATTTCCTTTTGGAACCTCCAAACGTAATTTTACTTTTGTTAATAAGTTGGTGAGTCCAATTTACACTTCAACCAAACTATGTACTACCCGAACCTTTGTCGGGCCAATCCGTCTTACCTTTCTAGGTTTCTTTCTCCCAATTCTTGATATCTTTATTTTCTCATAACCTTAAGTACTTCTAAAGTTGCTTTTTTAATTTTCTCATCTTAGTCAGAACTCCAAATTGTTCTTGCCAATTTTGGTTGGTGGAACCATGTCCACTTTCATGATTACTTTTTTTCTGACCATTATGGTCTATATCCTTATTCTAAGGTACTATCTCCTTAATGATACACAAAATCTTGATCTTGTTTAAAATTAGATTTTTTCAAGGGTTATCCAACCCCTTGGATATTTACTTCATTGATTTAGATTTGTAGAAACCTAAAAATGACCTAGGCCTGCAAGTTTCATTTTTACCACTTTCGTCCTAGCATAATTATGACATTTAATTATGTCCTTGGTCCACATTCGACTATTGATTAAATAATTCATAATTATTTAATTAATTCATGTCATTTATTCTTCATGATTATTAAATAAATAAATTTATTTATTTATTAAATACGTCATTAATTGTCTAAGTCTTCCCTTAATTAAATAAATTTCTTAATTTATTTAATTCCCCTTTTCATTAATTCTTCCTGATTATTAAACAAATGAATTACATTTATTTATTTAATATGTCACTAATTGTCTTAATTAAATGAATTGATTAATTAATTTAATTAATTAGTCTTATCTGCTAAATTAAATAATTAAATTTAATTATTTAATTGCCAATTAATATTCTTCTCATTTTAAATAAATTAAATTATTTAAAATGTCATGTCAATCTTAACTGTCAGTCCTTTTTGATAAATAATCTGAAAAAGATTATTTATTATCTCTCAAAATCCATAATTTGAATTATTTTAATTCAAATTAGTAATTAATCTTCCAAAAATCAAGCAATCGGGCAGATTCTTGATTTTCCAAATCTTATCTTCAGTCCAAATCTTATCTCTTTGATTTTTCGAATCTTGCAAATCAGGCAATCTTATCTTCTTGATTTTTCGAAAATCTTTATTTTCTAATTAATTTGTCTCATTTATTCTCCACCGTCGATCCGATTTTATTTTGACCGTTCGATTAAAGATTTTGCCCTAACCCTAATTAAGGATTCTCAGGTTTAATCTGGATCGTTCATTTTAGGTTCTCATCAATAATTTATCTCGTCCGTCCATTCAAAATGGCCTTTTCTATAAAATGCCATCTTCTTCTCATTTTTCGAAGAAGACGCTCATTTTGACATTTTGCGTAATTATTATAGGCATTTACTTAGTTTCACATTTATTGTCATAGGCAATTGTAGTATTTCAATATTGGCATTTGTTTTAAGCATAGGCATAGACATTGACTTTTAGACATAGGCATTTAGACATATCAAATCCTTCAAGACTTGTTGTAGGACTTAGGCATTTCTAGATTGCTCGAAAGACGAATCTGAGGGCAACATTTTCCAGCAAGCAAGAAGGTATTACGAAAGGGAATCATGGAGGTATCAACAATCAGGTATAATTGTTCTTTCGTTTACTTCCTTTGTGTTTCGTAAAATCTTTGGATTTCGTTTATTATTTATTGTTTATTGCTAACTCTCCTAATCTGAAGAAATCCCTTGATTACATTGGTGAACCCGACTCCGTTTTCTTGTTTCCGTACGTTTTTTTGTTTTTTTTGTTGTTTTGCAGGTACAGGTACGGATCGACGCAACTATCTTTTTTAAAAAATTGTGACGCATTTGATGTGTCGCGACGCATCTGCCGACTCGAGAGCCACAATCACCCTGACAAGCCGCAACTGACAACCAGAACGACGCATTTGATATGCCGAACCGCATTTGAAGACCCGAACGACACATCTGACCTGTCGAGCCGCATCTGTCTAGTAAAATTTTCTTTCAGTTTTGTAGGTACAGGTCTCAAGTTGGCAATCAAATGGAAAATTCAGACATTACTTGTATTCAGGGATTCCCAGCTCATGATCAACCAAGTGAATGACGACTATGAAACAAAGGATGAGAAGTTGCTTCCCTACAAGAGGATGGTGGATAGTTTCCTGACATACTTTCAATCGATTTCTTTTGAACAAATCCCCAGGGTACAGAATAAGGCAGCTGATGCAATGGCTACTATCAGTTCTCTTCTGGACATCCCTAAAAATGTGTCACAATTTGAGTTCTTAGTAGAACAGCTTTTGGTACTGGCATATGATATCCCAGAATCAGAAATGGTTTACAAACTTGTTGGTCCCAACTCTCCTTGGTATTAGGACATTTACGAATACCTAAAATCTCAAACCCTTCCACTAAACCTATCCAATAACCAAAGGAAGTCCTTCATTAGAAAATCTGCAAGGTATGCCATTGTCAGTGACACCCTATACCGCCGTAGTTTCGATGATACCCTCCTTAGATGTCTTGACACCGATGAAGCATGTACGACCTTACAAGAAGTGCACGATGGTATATGCGGATCTCATTCGAGTGGTCCTACGCTAGCTAAGAAACTAACGAGACTTGGGTATTATTGGCCGACAATGGAAAAAGATGCAATTGAATATGTCAGGACTTGTCACAAATGTCAAATACACAGTGACCTGGTCCATGCTCCAGCGTAAGAACCGGCCCATCACTTCTTCGTGGCCCTTTGCTCAATGGGGACTCGACCTCATGGGTAAGATTCATCCAACCTCATCCAACGGCCATAAATTCATTATTACCGCCACGAGTATTTCACAAAGTGGATTGAAGCCATCCCATTGACATATATTACTAGCAAACAAATATCAAAGTTCATCCTTAATTACATCATTTTCTGGTATGGCCTTCCACAGTCCATCATCACTGACAACAAACGTTCGTTCAAAAACCAAGACGTACATGAGTTATGTGAGAGATTCCATATCCAACACCACTTTTCATCACCATACTACCCACAAGGAAATGGCCAAGCTGAGGCATCGAATAAAACCATTGTCAAGATTCTCAAAAAGACTGTCAATGACGCTGGCCGTGACTGGCACATAAAACTTAACCCTGCTCTGTGGGCTTATCGAACTAGCATTCGTATGCCTACAGGGGCCACCCCATTCGCCCTAGTCTTTGGTGCCGAAGCCATCTTACCCATTGAGGTCGAAATTCCTTCGCTACGAGTCTCCTTGAAGGGTCTTACTAATGAAGAGGACTACCGACAATCACGCTTGCATGAGCTGGAAATGCTGGAGAAAGAAGACAAAACTCACTGAATCATCTCCAAGCATATCAGAACTGCCTTTGTCGCAGCTACAATAAAAAGGTTATGGTCAGAAAGTTTGACATCGGTGACCTAGTTCTAATGCAGAACCCCAAGAACCAAGCAGACAGAGAAAAGCCAGGAAAATTTGAACCAAACTGGCTAGGTCCCTATATTATCATATCTTCTTTTGGTTCCGGAGCTTATCAATTGGCAACTCCAGATGGGGAACAGTTGACAAAACCCATCAACAGTTTACATCTCTGAAAGTTCTACGCATAGCATCAGAGGATGGAGCTGAAAGTCATAAAATACAAAAAAATTGAAAAATGATAAAAATCGTCACCTTGATGAAAACCTAGCAAACAGGCGTCTTGGTGACACCAAAAAAATCAAAAAAAATCATGAAAATAGTAAAGAGAAAAATGATTCATTCAATAGTGAAAACCTGGCAAACAGGCACTTTGGACAAGTACCATGGTGAAAACCTGGCAAACAGGCGCCATGCGTAATCAATCATTGCTCTGCCATCTACTGTCACTTGGTCTAACTTGGCCTAGGATGAAAGGTATTTCTGCCATTATTCTGCAAATCACCATCACATCCTACCCTACTTGTCATAGTAGATAAATGATTGACATCAAGTCTTGACGACTGTCTGTCTAGCAAGTCAGCAGCATCTCGTCCATATTCCTTGCAAATGACTAAGTCTTAGACCTGACTGGGGGCAAAATGTTTATCATGCAACTGTAGTGGATGTCATGTATGATCACAAAAACATCGCAAAAAGTCCTGAAAAAAGCCAAAAACATCGCAAAATGTCCTGAAAAAAGATAAAAACATCAAAATCATAAAACGTCCTGAAGAAAACATCGAACAAAATCATTAGACCACTCGAAGAACACGAACACACTGTCATTTCTGGTCAAAGTCAATCATGTCAAATCAGTCTTCGTCATCTGTCCGAACTACGTTGTCTCTGCACATTTGCTACGTAGGCAAGACTCATATTTGAGTCCCTGAGACATTAGGTCAGTCCTTTTAGGTTTGTCAAAATAAAATCATGGCGCAATCTTTTCTCATCAAGACAAAGTCATTGGTCGTGTCGAACTACGAGGTCTCTGAGTGTATGACGTAGGCAAGGCCATCTATCGATGAGCCCCCGAGGCCGCACTAGGTCAGTCCATTAGGGTTCATGGCACTACATTGGCACACACGTCAAAGATCTTCAATCAATTTCCACATGGGAAAACTCTTGAAACGAAGTAAAACAATCATTTGTTCAAACATGGCTATCTCATCAACACGTCACTCATATCATCATGACAATATCGACATACGGTCAAACACAAGTCAAACTCGGTCAAAGCAAGTCAAATCATCATAAACGGGTCAAACTGTCAAATTTCGGTTAGTCTTCAGATGAGTCCTTCTGAACGATAACCTCTATCATTTACGCCTTAGGATGTGTCCTTCCTAGGCGTCGTCATCGTCATTCGGCACTTTGAGCGATCTTCTTGACATCTAAGGATCACTCTTCATAACACCAGTATTCTTCAGATGTGTCCTTCTAAAGAACCAACTCTGTCATTTATGCCTTAGGATGTGTCCTTCCTAGGCATCGTCATTATTTTGAGGAACCCCTTACGTCCATTAGGGATCAAATCCTCTCGGCATCGACATTATTCAGGATGTGTCCTTCCTGAATTCACCAAGTCTCGACATTTTTCAAAGGTCATCAAGACTTTATACATTCAGACACCTCGACATTATCAATCATGGCATCTTGACATCAGAACAATGGATATCCAGACGCACTTGGCGAACACTTGACAATTGTCTTTTGATCTTTTATCATGTTATTAGTTTTTCAGCGAGATCCCACTAAGCAGGATTTAGAGAAGCAGCGACGTAGCATGACAATTGACACGCATGACTACTAGTTTCTCAGCGAGGTCCTGATTTTGGGATTTAGAAAAATGACATATCGTGGTAAGGGCTCTTTCTTTCTATATTTTGACAATCATGCTACTAGTTTCTCAAGGATGTCCTGAAAACATGATTTAGAGAAGCAGCGACGTTTCATGATTTATCCTTGTCTTTTTTCTGCATGTGGTTGATTATGACAACAAGACTAGGGCAATCACACTCGTAGTATGAGTCATGATCATCCTTGTCTGTGACTGTTTGTCTTAGGTAATGGTACGACCTTGCACACCTTGATCTATGTCATATCATGGTGTTTGTTGGCCATTACAACAGTTTGCCCAATGATGATTAAGAGCAATAAATATTAAAAGTCCTACAAGTAAAGTTTTGAAGGATTTGGTCTAGGAATTAACATGCATTTTCATAGGTCTCATGTCTTCTCTTCTTCGATCTGGTCATCTTCTCTCATCAGCTTCATCGTCTTCTCTCGTCCATCTAGCGATGATATCCTGTGACATCCAAAAACATAAGTGCATACATGATCATATACATTGCATTAGGTTCATACATACATCATCCATGGCATTAAATCATATACATAATCACAAGCATTGCATTAACATGATCATCAACATTGCATCTTTTACATAAATACATCATGCACATCATTAACATAATCATATAAATAAGCATTGCATCATCATGACATCTAAAATCACAAATAGGCATCATAGGACATACATGGAATCATAAGTCATACATCATACATGTCATAATACATAAAGCAAAAGCATCATATAACACATGTAGGCCGCATCAAAACTACATCACCATATAGAATCATCTCAAAAAGGTACAATGTCACAGGATAGAGTCAACGGATATCCCAAAAATGGAGCTCGTAGGCTCAATAATATACATAGTGTGTCAAAATACAAGTATGCCCCTAAGGTAGGCTCTCATCATCCCCTCGAGGTGAGGAATGTGGTGGCTGAGGCCCTGTCACTGGCTCTAAAGCAATAGGGGGTCCTGTAGCAACCTCTGTCCGAGAAACTGATGGAACCGCGAGTGAAGGTATCATCCTGACAGTAGTAAACAACTGTGAAGTCATTGCAGCCGGACTCTGAGAGGGGGATGGATCTGTCACTGGTGGCTGACCCGATACTGACCTATGCATTGAACCAGTCGACCCATGGCTGTGACCTGGAGTGTTCCTGCGCGAATGATGGGACCTGTGCCCTGAAGTGTGCCCTGTCGAGGTAGACCCTCTGACACTAGTATGGCTCCTCGTACCACTACCACTGCTTGACCTGTGTCCGCTACCTGTCCTCGTCTGTGATCAGGACAGGGTAGGATCTCGTCGCTCTGGCGACACTACCTACTCATAGAGAGTCTAGTACTGCCCCAATCTCATGCTAACTCTGGCCAACTCCCGAGCCATGTCTCCCATAGGTCCTGTGCACAAGGCTGCAAACTCGGTACACCACTGGGTTGCATCCTACTGGCGGATCACCACCTGATCCCGCTCTACCCGAGCTACCTCCAGAGCTGACTGTAAAGACCTGACCTATGCCAAGCTGGCGTCAAATCTCTGTTAAAGGTTTGCCACTCTTTGATCTATTGTGGCATCTGGTGGCAACCCTGAAGAGGATGGTATCTCCTCCTCCCCCTCCACCATCTGCCATCTCAGAAGCCTCTCATCCTCATCCATGGTGTCTCCCTCATCATCATCATCCTCCACATCCACCTCCTATCCCCTCACCTCCGCCTCCTCCTCCTCTCCCCTCACCTCTGCCTCCTCTTGTCCCCTCACCTCCGCCTCCTCCTCCTATCCCCTCACCTCTGGTTCCTCCTCCTGTCCCCTCACCTCTAGCTCCTCCTCCTACCTCCCCTCCCCCTCTCCCTCCTGTCTGGGCTGCTCCTCACCCTCACCCTCCTCACCAACCTTAGGGATAGCATCTAACGCCACCCTCGCCACTTCATGGGCGCACCCTCCGGACCTATCTTTGTCCATCTCGCCGTCGCCTCCTGCCATCTCCACCATCATCTCCACCCCTGCCCCCTCCATCATCCCCACCCCTCCCTCCATCATCCCCACCTCTCCCTCCATCTTCGTCCCTGCCTCTGCCTCTTCCTCTGCCTCCATCCCTGCCTCTGCCACCTCGTCTGGCTCGTGGCACCCGCGGAATAACTGACGGCCTGTCAACTGGCGCTGGCCCGTCAGGATCTATCAAGGGCACTGGTCGGCGTGCCTGCCACCATAGATCATATGCCAGCATCATACCCGGATCTGTTGCTCCTCCTCTCCAACCCCAAGCCTGGGCTACTAACCCATCTATCTGCTGTGTCGCAAAGGCCACTGGGATGGTCGGCCCCCATGCATACTCTCTGGATGACCCGGCATACTCTGTTGTCCCCACAGGCACATCCTGCTGCTCTCCGAACTGCCTAAGAACACGTTGCGGGAGGTACATCTCAATGATCAGTGACGTCTGCACTGTCCTTCCAATCAGATATCTGTACTGCCTGCAGAAGCTGAGGTGTGCATCCTCATTGTCCCATGTTGCACAGTCTTGTACGGCCTCCAGATGAACGTCACCATGGTGTCAATCCTGTGACGCCACCACCAAACTCGCCCATATGGGTTTGTTGTAATGCGCCGGCATAGTAGTAAGAGTAGGGCATCCCCTCGGCTAGCTGCGGTCTGTCAATAGGGGGCAGAATATAGCAATATGCTCCCATGCCCAGATCATCATAAGAGTGGTCCCACAGGAGATACTCTCTCCTCTCCTGTACGCGACATCGTGAAGCTGATGGTAAAGCATACCTAGCAGGCAAGGACCCCACGCATAAACTGTCATGTCCCGTCTCATGCGACCAGGACATCCCCCCAACTAATCGGAAATCCATGACCTCACCGGTCAGGAATCAGGATACTCGCAATCATCGTCGCCAAAAATGCATCGAAGCGCCGTAGTGCTCTGCCATGAACTCCCATCGGATCTCATAGCCCTGAATCCCCATTCCAGCACCCTGATCCTGATAATAGGCACGGAAGGTCTGCTCGCCATGACGTGGATCATACACAATCTGCTCCCCTCGAATAGGAATCTGGAGAATACGGTAGACGTCCTCTAGGGTAATGGTGGCCTCACCTATCGGTAGATGGAAGGAACAGGTCTCAGAGTGCCATTGCTCGCACAACGCCGTCAGCAGACCCCTGTTCGCCCGAATGGCGGGCATGAACGTAGCATAGAATAAGCCTAGTCTCATCAATCGTCGCTGCTCTCGCGGGCCCAACTGATCCGCGAACCGAAAGGTGGTCGGTCTGCTCTCTCTAGTATAAATAGGGGCAAGCTTCCTCTACAAAAAGACAAACACTGCATCAGCACTTTTTGAACAACTGTAAACATCAGGAAAGCATCTAAGGTCATGCAAACATCAAAACAAGTTTTATTAAGACAACAGACAAATGCGTCGCAACCAAGCAATTACGTCACGAAAAGACAACTGCGTCATTCAAAACATCAAATGCGTCTCAACATGTCAATTGCATCTCGCAATATCATTTGCGTCACGAAATTTAGCGAATGCGTCGCAACATGTCGTTTGCGACACGATATTACAATTGCGACATTCAACATAGTAATTGCGTTGCAAAATATCGATTGCGGCTTTCCAGCAGTCAAATGCGACTTGGAAAGTCACTTGCGTCGCACGAATTGTCAAATGCGGCGCGAACCACCGGAATGACCTTTTTATTCTTTGCACTTGCGTCGCGATGCATCGAATGCGTCGAACGTGAAGGCAATTGCGGCTTACACGAACGCATATGCGTTGCGGCGCAGGCGTTGACTACCCTAGAAAGCATTAAATAGCACGTAAAACGATAAAATGACAAAGTGAGTTTAGGGTACATACTGCCGCCTCTGAGCCCTCTGGCCGTCTGAAGGTCCTCACGATCTCTCTGCGGTGCTCTGACACTGGAATAACCATCCTCGCTGCTGCACCTTTCGCTCTAAGCTCTCAAGTTTCGCAAGGTAAATAGTAAAAGTGAATTGACTTTACCCCCTTTGTCAACCTATTTATAAGGTCAAAATGGCATTTTTCAAACAAAGTCAATACTGGAGGCTCATTTGAACACCGTTGACTTCCTCATAAGTTGCTTTAGACATGTCAGAATCCGAAACCGACTGTGCCGTTGTTTTTCTGAGCATCAAATTGATTTATCGGGACCCTTTGCAAATTTTTCTGGCGCCGACCCAAAATTTGAAAATTTCCTGAGGGGGCAAGGATACTCTGTACCTTCGCTGGGGCATATTCTTGACTTATTTTCTTTGTCACAATGCGACATGCTACATTATGACAAAGAGGGGCAAAATGTAGACACCTAAAAATGACCTAGGCCTGCAAGCTTCATTTTTACCACTTTCGTCCTAGCATAATTATGACATTTAATTATGTCCTTGGTCCACATTCGACTATTGATTAAATAATTCATAATTATTTAATTAATTCATGTCCTTTTATTCTTCATGATTATTAAATAAATAAATTTTATTTATTTATTAAATACGCCATTAATTGTCTAAGTCTTCCCTTAATTAAATAAATTTCTTAATTTATTTAATTCCCTTCTTCATTAATTTCGATTATTAAATAAATGAATTACATTTATTTATTTAATATGTCACTAATTGTCTTAATTAAATGAATTGATTAATTAATTTAATTAATTAGTCTTATCTACTAAATTAAATAATTAAATTTAATTATTTAATTGCCAATTAATATTCTTCTCATTTTAAATAAATTAAATTATTTAAAATGTCATGTCAATCTTAACTGTTAGTCCTTTTTGATAAATAATCTGAAAAAGATTATTTATTATCTCTCAAAATCCATAATTTGAATTATTTTAATTCAAATTAGTAATTAATCTTCCAAAAATCAAGCAATCGGGCAGATTCTTGATTTTCCAAATCTTATCTTCAGTCCAAATCTTATCTTTGATTTTTCGAATCTTGCAAATCAGGCAATCTTATCTTCTTGATTTTTCGAAAATCTTTATTTTCTAATTAATTTGTCTCATTTATTCTCCACCGTCGATCCGATTTTATTTTGACCGTTCGATTAAAGATTTTTCCCTAACCCTAATTAGGGATTCTCAGGTTTAATCTGGATCGTTCATTTTAGGTTCTCATCAATAATTTATCTCGTCCGTCCATTCAAAATGGCCTTTTCTATAAAATGCCATCTTCTTCTCATTTTTCGAAGAACACGCTCATTTTGACATTTTGCGTAATTATTATAGGCATTTACTTAGTTTCACATTTATTGTCATAGGCAATTGTAGTATTTCAATATTGGCATTTGTTTTAAGCATAGGCATAGACATTGACTTTTAGACATAGGCATTTAGACATATCAAATCCTTCAAGACTTGTTGTAGGACTTAGGCATTTCTAGATTGCTCGAAAGACGAATCTGAGGGCAACATTTTCCAGCAAGCAAGAAGGTATTACGAAAGGGAATCATGGAGGTATCAACAATCAGGTATAATTGTTCTTTCGTTTACTTCCTTTGTGTTTCGTAAAATCTTTGGATTTCGTTTATTATTTATTGTTTATTGCTAACTCTCCTAATCTGAAGAAATCCCTTGATTACAAGATTCACAAAACATTGACTTCCTACTTCGATTAAAGTTTTCAACTTATGCCAATAATGCATACTCCTAGATTCATAGTATTCTTACTAAATCCAAAAATCCTTGACTCTTTGCAACTATTGGTTGCTACCATTAAAGGGGTTATTTCAATTCTTCCTATTCCCTTAGAGTCTTTTATCCATTTCATAAGTTGAAGATGCGTATTGGTTATCATTCATAACCTTTCTACTAAACCTGGTTGCATAATCTTCCACAATCCAAGGTTGCCTCATATTGAGTTGTTGACTTAAGAGTTTTCAAATCCAAGGATGATTCTTCTCTAGTCCCAAAATTAAACAAGTTTCCTATAATCTTATCTTCCTTCTCATTTTCCTTTGTTCTTTCCTCTTTCCATCTTGGCATAAGAAATTTTCGACCATTATCTTCCAATAAGGTTTACTTTTAACTTACGTAATGAGCCCATAGGCTCTAGAGCTGAACCTAATAGCTCTAATACCACATGTAACAACCCTAGTGTTCTTCTTAGTAAAATTTCAAAATTTTCACCTCAAGTGAATGAACCATGATGCCATGACATAGAAATAAAAAAAATTCTTTTCCATAATGTAAATTACATGCATATTTGAAATAAACAAATTGTTCCAAACTTCCATTGCATATCATTGAAATTTCAAAAATCTTTCCATAATATAGATTTCATATTGAATAAACTCAAGTTTATCATTTTATGAATACAATATTCCATATAAATGGGTACATGATAGCTACATAGCTCTTCTAAGCTTCACTGGAAATAGATATACAAACCGGTCCTAAAGTCGTCGTATTGGTGCATACATTCTGGATGTCTTCACTCCTTGGTGCATACACTCTAGTTGTCTTTGACACTGGCACAAACATATGCAAACCTCGGCCACCAACTAATGAGGAGAAGCATCACTCAAGTGCTTTTCCACCAACCACATACTCAAATGTGGTCCCCCGCACATCTTCCATATATGGCGAGATGGCCCTACTCTTCAACAAAGTGTTTGGTTGGTAAAACCCCATAACAATAGCTTATCTGAGCTTAGTTTTGTGCCCTACATAACTAGAACTTGTATCCTCTACAATCTTGAACTAGCATGCCTAAAGGAACATTGTGAACTAATAGTGTAAACAATGGCTAAATTACACTAGTTACTTTAGCCAAAGTATTCTCATCCAGTACTTCTAGTGACAGTCTTCCTATTCGAATACACTACCATTGATTGGCTTGGATTATGACCATTCATATACTGTGCCTAGGTAATTTCCTACCAAGGGTAATCACTAACCTTAGAAATAACCTATTCACCTTTTCCCAAAACATAATGGTATCTTTACCTAGTATTCACTTGCATAAGTTGTCCAAGTTCATTAGACAATCTCTTCCTTGGAATAATCTAGATTCCTTCATAACTCTGACTTTACAAGATATTCATAAATAACTTTATATTCTAGAGTATAGCTACTCAAGCATCATCTTATCATAGAATAAATAATCATCAATAAGTGACTCAATTCAGGAATATATCCCATCAATAAGTGATTCTCATTAAGAGTATAGTCTTATCAATGAATGACATCAATTGAAGGATAATCATATCAATATATGATTCTATTTGAGAGTATAATGTCCTTAGTAAAAAGGGTTATTTAAGAGTAGAATCTTGTCAACAACATGACCTCATATCAAGAGTATAAATAACCAATTAGGTAACAACTCTAACTCAATAGGTAATCCCACCTATGGCTCCAAAAAAATAGTATTTCATTAACTCAAGTGATCAACTTAATCACATAGGTGAATCTCAACCTTGGTATACCCTAATCCCAGATATAATCTATAATCATCAATCAGTTGGATTGTGTAGGTTAATCTAAACCTATGTGTTTTAAACAAGATCACTACTTAACCCATCCCAATAGGTTATTCCCAACTTATTGATTCCAATGGTAATCAAGTAAATATCCCAATCCTAGTCGATAATTCTTATCCTAGGGTTTCAATCATTAATAAACTAGAATTCTAGACCCACATAGGTTACTCCCAACCTAGGGTTTTGTTCAATAGTAAAGCAATGATCAAGTGATCATACAAGTAAAAAATAGAAATGAATCATCTTATCATTTCTTCATACCATCACTATGGTTGTGTTGTTAAACCTTATCTTTCCCAAGGTTTCCTAGCATTGTACACTTCATTGATGTCAAGTTACTTCATGGCATCGATATATCTCACGTTATACATGTAGTGTAGACTAACTTTGTATAGATACATCATTACCTAAATCCCCGTATAGGGTATATAAGTGTATTAAGACACTTCCTTAAGCTAATAAAATTTCATCATTCCTAGTATATAGCACTAATGAAAATCACTCCTTAGTATGGAGAATATAACTATACTTATAAGGAAAACATAGTAGTTGACATGATTCTTTTCCTTTCCAAAATCAAATAGTTCATTTCACTAATGCAAGCATTCACATGCAATTTCAAACAATTCAAACAAGACAATCAATCTTTCATATCAAAAGATAAACATAAGGAGAATAGGATTTTGTGTCTGTCAATCGCTTAATCCATTTGTCTCCTTGAACCCCTAGCTTGGCCTCCTCTTATTATCAACTTAGCTATCAACCCTTCTTCACTAATCTCACTTAAAAAATCAGCACAAAAGCTCTCCGCAAACTAAGAAACTCTCAAAGATAAACTACATCAGATATGAGCAGCGTAATGTTGCAAGTGAAAATATATGAAATGAGGTAGGATCGACCCATATTTATATACAAGAATCAACTTCACAAGTCTACAATTAAGGTTCATAGTTTGCCACTTCTCAGCCATGTAAAATAGACTTGGCTTATAAGAAGAAATGTGATGAACTCTCTTGAAGTTAGTCGTCAATTCATCACATCAGGTTGATCAAATGATCAACATAGCAGGTTTGACACATTCAAAAAGCACATGTTCTAACATAGCTAATCAGTTTCAAGCTTGTTAGACTTCTAAAGCATTCAGATAATTCATATAATGGCGCCAAGTTTACCCTATTCACAAGGCCCGCAATTTATTATTTGAACTAGTCTCTCTTAGATTTGTTGCACTTTAAAAAGTCAACTAAGTCAAAGCCATATAGTCGACACATAGTATAATTCGACTCTTTGTATTTACATCTACATTTTTGACTTGGTACGATATGATATGTTGCACTATATTTCAGCTTTTTGACTTATTCAACAAATTAACACCTCACGTGTTCATTTATCATTTAATCTGAAATGATATATACACCTTTTATTTGCTTGAGCATTATAATATAGTGCACATATTTCACTTTCATCAACTAATGCATAAAATTGCATGTATCGTCCTTTATAATTTGTATAATATATATACAAATCGGCCTCTAATACTTTGCATGATATATACACAAATCAACCTCAATACTTTCTTTAATATATATATATATATATATATATATATATATTTATTTATATATATTCCATGTCAAATAAATATGTATACATTTGATATTCAAATGAATAATATCAAGTTAATATTTCACATATAATATCATTTCTATATATAAATATATGACAATACCATCAATTGTCATTTCGAATGTATGTTTAACAAGTATATGTATATACATACCAATATACGTGTATATGTGTCTTTTATAGTATATGTTTACACGTATGTAAACATTATTAATACATACACATATTCATCCACTTTAGTAAATACATATATATCATGTTTACTATTTCATATCCTCGTCGACAGGGATATACATTAAGTATATACACATAAACACATGTACATATAATTGATTCCATGCGCATGTTTACTCATAGGTATTTCTACTTACATACATATGCACATTCTTATGCTTTTATGCACAAATCAATATATATATTCCCATATATATATGTTTACAAAAGCTCAAAGACTCAAGATTCAATCACATAATTCAATCCACAGATACAACCTATCTCAAACAAGGATGACTACCCAATTTTTTTCGTTTAAGTCAGGATTATGACCAAAGGAACTTACCCGAAACTATTGACTTGACCATTCTAATAGTGGGTGTGTGTGTAAGCTCAGTTAGACTGCATTAAAGGTTACCTAACCAAACACTTCTCCTGAGTGATACTTCTGCTCCCTTTCAGAGGATTGAACCTATACCTACATCCAATTTGACACATTTGCAAAGGTAGTTAGGCGTTCATATGAAATCTACTTTCATCATTTATAATATTCATAATACATATTCTTTCATTGTTCATCATCAATATAAACATAATTACTCTTTCAAAGCAATAATAACTTAATACCTATTTCAGTATACCATTCTTTTATCAACATATCAAAATCATGATTGGATTTATCATCCTTTTTACTCGTGAAGGTAAAAGTAACTCAGTAACAACAAGATGGGGTGTGACAAGGGGGGTTCGCTAACAGGGGCTTCGCTCAAACCACCCCTTTTTTTCCCATTTCTCCTTTGATTTTATTAAAAAAACCCTCCAAATGGGGTTGCATCACAAAGGGATTCACTCAAAGGGGGGGTTCTAGTGAACCCTTTTTTGGGTTCGCTCAAACCCCCCCTTCGAGTGAACCCCTAAAAACTTGTGTTTTTTCCTTGGGAGTGTTTTTGCAATTTTTCTTTGTGAAGGGAATTGTAAATCACTATTGTGGGATAACCCTCTACTTCTTTAGTATTGAGTATTCCTGCATATTTGGTTTCTCATGTTTCAGGGCAACAAGATATTCATAGTTGTGTTTCCACTACAATTGATTGTGATGATTAATTACATGGCATATTAGACTTGTTTAGTGAATCCCATTTTATGAAGTTGGCAAGCACCTTTGATGACAACCACTTCAATGTTGTTATCCACCCATATACATCTTTAGTTTTTTTTCTACATCAACCTTCACATGGAGCATTTGAGAAAATTTTAGATATTTCACCATTGTCTTTGGATCTAGTGCATTATTCATATACTTCTATTCTTCTCACATGGGAATATTTCATGCACCTATATGCAGTTTATCTTCTTGCTTTTTGTCTTCTTCCACAAGGAAGAAATGTTGTTTGATATTCAAGGATCACATTTTTAATTCTTCTTCGAGCATCACTCAACACTGTAGGTTCTATGATCTTATGGGGGGATCCATAGTCTCTCTTTTTTCTCTCCTATGGGGGGAACATTTCTTGTACTTATGTGATAGAAGTATTCCTTGGGGGTCATCATGAATCATTCCTCTATCTTCTTCACTTGTACATTTTATTGCACCATTTCTCTTTTGGAGAGGGGTTTTTATTTCCCACTGGGGTTTTCTCATTTACTTTACTTTATGATAAATTTAAACATTAGTACCTAACATGGCCTCATAGACAAGACTTGTCATTAGTGCATACATGACTCACTAAGTTGCACTTAAGGGAGGTGTTAGTGTAAATATGTTCATTATTTACCTAGTTAGCTAATTACCTTTCTAGGATTGAACTTTTCACACTCATAGCTTAAGTTTAATTATGTTTCTTTTTATTTTGTATCACTTCATAGCATTGAGACATGTTCCCTCATCACTTGAAACACCTATTGACACTTGCTCACACACTTGTCAAGTGAGCTCACAAGTGTCCCATTTTTGGAGGGGTAGTCAATCATTGTGTCCTACTATCTCACCTCATCCACCTTACCTATACTCATTGCATTTATACACTCTCATTTTGTATATTGATAGACATACTATTGTGCTTATTGTCTTCACTTGTGGAAGTTTGTTTGATGCTTTTGATCTTGGAATTATCCAACAATGTAAAGGTTCCAATAGCCATACTTTTTCTTTCACACCTTGTAGGATGGAATTGAAAGTGATAATATGTCAAGGTGGGTAGGTGAATGCAAGTGGAGGATTTCTTTCCTAGCTCTCTCAATCCTTCCAAGCTAGATTACATCAAGACAATTTCTTGAGAGCCCTAAAAGTAAAAAGTTTCCAAAATATCATTTGGATATTATCTCAAAGTGTGGCACCTAAAATTGTCTTGTTTTCACCTACTAGTGGATGCCAAGGCCCTCTACAATACACTCCTAATTTTTTTTAATTTTACATTATTTGACCTTTCCAATAATGATTACATTCTTGTAACATGTCTCATTTGAAAGTAGTGAAAATATGCCAATACCCATATCCTTTCTTCCCCACCTCGTGGGAATGAATTGATAGTGCCATAATTTTGGGGTAAGAAAAAATATTATAGTGGAGTACTTGGTTAATTCCCTAGGTATCCCAATCCTTCCAAGCTACATTGCACTATGATAGTCTCTTGAGAACCATAAGACAAAAAATTCCAATTTTTTCCTAGTTGTTCTCTCAAAATGTAGCACCTAGGAATGTCTCATTTGCACCTATAAGTGGATGTTGGATCCCTCTATAATACAATATATCAAATTTTGTTAACTCCAAACCATTTCATTGTGTTAACTATGAATTCATTCTTGCAAAATGCCTCATTTAAGAGTAGTGTAAAGGTATCAATAGCTATATTTTTTCTTCAATGCCACATAGGATTGAATTGATAGTGTCAACATTTTGCATGGATGAGTGAATGATAGTGGAGGCCTTATGTTATTCCTTGGGTATCCTAATACTTTTGATATGCATTGAATTGAGATAGTCCCTAAGAGAAAAAAGTGTTAGTGTTTCCAATAATCTCCATAAAACCAAGATCACCTACAAAACCTTGATTAGCCTTCTACAAGGAGAAAAATCAAACATGCAAGAGAAATTTGCATAAAGATGTGCAAATAATATTATTGGGAATAATGAATTACATGATATGACTTCCTTTCATAAAGCAATATGCAAAACCCTAACTATAAAACCTAATTAGGACCTAAGTAAACTTAATAAAGTGTAATTAAATATTTAATTACACCAAAACCCCCCCTTAAGTGCAACTTAGGGAGAATAAAAAATATGCAAATAATGCAAGGATAGGTCCATGAAAGCATGAATGGGTCCCGACTACAAGACCATGTTAAGTACCCATGTACATATGCAATGCAAAATAAAACAAATAAATGGGGAAAAGGGGAAAACCCAGTGGGACAAAACTCCTCCCCAAAATAGGATGCATTCAAATGATGAAAGATGGAGGACTCCATGAGACCCCCCAAGTACACCATCCATCACATAGATACATGAAAAAATCCCCTCATAAGAGGGAAAGAAAGAGACCACATAACCCCCCATAATGAAGTAGCTCCAAAACCACTAAAGAAACCTCATCTCCTAGAAGAAGGAAGAGGGAAGAAGCCTTAGGAATGAAATATCTAAAGGTGCATCAATAGCAGCCCAAGATGTCTCCATAAAAGGAGGTGTTTCCTCAATCAAGGAAGAATAAAAAGTATGTGAAGAATCAAGAGAAACCTCCAAAGATGAATGATCAAAGAGGAGTGAAATCCCATCAAATAGGTCCTCCAAATTTGCAAAAGGGGAATGACAAACCAAATCGGATATACCTATCATGAAACCATCCTGCAAAGGAAAATATGGAAAATAGAAAAAATCCTACTGCACTGAATCACAAGAAGCCATATCTATAGCAATACAAGCATCAACAATTGCAACAGTAGATGTAAGAGATGCAATACATGGCTTAAGAACTAGATCAAATGTGTGAACACCAAAGTTCAAGAAGCCAAATGTCTCCTCTGAAGCATGATGCACACTAGAAGTGTAATGAACAACCAAAGGAACAAATTCACCATCAGAAGCAAAATCTACAAAGGAATACAACTGAGATGAATGATCAACCACCCTAATAACAATAATCTCTCAACTCTCCAAGTATTTGATGATAATTGAATCAAGAGTGAACTCCACGGCCCTCCCATCTCCACCATGTGTAATTTGATATATGGAAAGAAGGTTGTTCGTTAAATGGGGAACACACAAAAAATCTTGAAAAGTATTTTCCCCAAAACTAATAGACTCCTTCCCATTAACATTCATGTATGTATTGTTTCCCATAAAAATAGGAGATAGTACAAGGCTCAAAAAGAAGAGAATACAGATTGTGAAGATTCCATATGATGAGATGCTCTTGAATCTAGAAGCCATCTCCCTAATCCATGAATTTAAAAGACACAAAGAGCATGTCCTTTCATTTCTAATGTAGTATGTAAACCAGCTATGCCCTTGTCAGACTGTTGTGAAGAAGGAGAAGGTGATGCAAACATTCTAGAAGGTAAATCAATCTAATTCTTTTTTAGAAGATGTTTCAACTCATCAATATCCTTCTTATAAAAATTGTGTTTTGCATGTCCTTCCCTCTTACAATAGGCACAAGGAGGTCTTTCCTTCTTAGATGAATTCCCCTTAAAAAAGGATGGTGAATTAGTGGAATCATGTGATTGAGATTCCTTTTGTTGCTCCTGTGATATGAAATCATTGGGTTTTTGTTTCTACCTTCTATGCCACAAAAGATGAACGTGGTACCACATTCATGATGCCTTCACTTGATGATTTTTCTAAATCACTCACTTGGGAGTAGAAAAAGTTGGTACAAATGGGCTCATTGAAATCTCCAACATCAAACCAGGATCACCTACAAAACCTTGATTAGCCTTCTACAAGGAGAAAAATCAAACATGCAAGAGCAATTTGCATAAATATGCACAAATATTATTGGGAATAATGAGTTACATGAGATGAATTGCTTTTATAAAGCAATATGCAAAACCCTAAAGGTAAAACCTAATTAGGACCTAAGTAAACTTAATAAAGTGTTATTAAATTGTAGTGGCAGAAAAAGTATCTATTTTCCTTACTTAATTTGGGAATAATTGATAAGATGAGCTAAGTGACACCTTAATTTGGTGTTGCAATATGTTTTACATATTCACATTAATTTTTGGGCCCTTTCAATTAAAATTGGACTTATTTATGCCTTAATTGGTCATATTTTGCATCCACAAGCCTAATTAAATGCATTTTTTTAAGGATAATCCTGACATTTAACAAATGACAAATCTTAATTTAATATTTGAGGTTATGTGTTCCAAATCTAGGTATCTAGGACTCATACGCCCCTTTGGGCGTATGGGTCCCACCTAGGTCTCGGGACTTGATTTTAAATATTGCATTAAACTTAACACTTCTTGGAGTTTGTGTCCTAGGTTTAAGTCAATAGGACTCATACGCCCAACCTGGCATATGAGTCTCGCTTTAACTTGGACCTATTTTAAATCAAATTCTTGGCCTGAGATTATATTATCCTAGATCTGATGTTGGCTTGTAGTGTTGTAATTTCGAGAAATTTGACATAAACAAGTATAAATACAAGGTTATTTCACATAATTTCACCTAAGCAATCTTATGAAGCATCCTAACATTCTAGCTAAGAAATTTCATGAGATAAAGAGCATTCAAGAGTAAATCATCAAGCATTTGGAGTAGCATTCAAGATTCAAGCATCATGTCAAAGTCTTCATGCATCATGTGTGTTTGTGAGCTAACATTTGTGATGTAGGTTTTCATGATTCAAGCAAGCATTCAAAGACATTATCTCATATCAAGATCAAGAGTCAAGATCCACATTCATGCTAGCCATTTCATGCAAGTTTGCAGCCTTTATTTTAAGGTTTTGGTGTGTTGTAACATTGCATTTGTTCATTCATCATTCCTTCATGCTTTTCTGTTTCTTTTGAAGGTTTAATTTTTACCAAAACGGGGTTTGACCAAGGCAAGCCCCCATTCCCTAACACAACAACATTTTCCCCTCTTGATGTGTGTTTGCAAATTTAGGTGAATTGGAGCTTGAATATCCTTTGGAGACAAAGTTGCAAAAGTTTTGAAAGTTGTCAAGAAGTTATCATCTTCACAAAAACTCACCTACAGGCCAAAATTCAGACTTTCAAACTTGAAGAATCAAGCAAGACGAAAGCTACAAAATATCACTAGAGGCTACAAAAACACCAGTCAAACCATAATACTAGGACTAAATCACCCTTTTGGGTGTATGAGTCCCAGTATACCCTTTTTTCTAGTTTTCTATAGATCCTACATAGTCACCAGAAGATTCCAGATTCTACCTAGATTCCTGTACTAGGACTATATTTCCCAGCCTGGCATATGAGTCCCAGTGCACCTTAAAACAACAATTTTCAGGGTTTTCAGACCTTTTTTTGACCTCTCCATTCTTCCAGGTACCTTTCTATTTCATGTTGTTTGTCAATTTGATTTAATTCTTTCAAGTTTCTAAGGTTTAGTGCATTAGAGTTTGCATTTCTCCTTTGAAGCTTCATTTAATGGTGAACCCTCGTTTAATCACACAAGGAAACCCATAGTCCTTCCCTCAATTGAGTCACTTGGTTGAGGGATATTGGTTTCCTAATGAACTAAAGTGCGAAGTAGGTCCCATATTTCCATCTCCCAAAAGGTGGACACCTATTTCCTTTGATTCATAAATATTTAATTACACCAACAAAAAGTTGTCAAAGTCTTGCTTGGTCGTTCTCTCAAAACATGGCACTTAGGAATGTTTCATTTATACCTACAAGTGGATTTTGGGTCCCTCTAAAATAATCTCTCAATTTTTGTCAGCTCCAAAATATTTATTTGTATAAAAACTGAATGTGTTCTTATAAAATACCTCATTTGAGAGTAGTGTAAAAGTGTTTATATCTATATTTTTTTCTTTTGCACCTCATGGGACTAAATTAATAATGCCAAAAAATAAGGTGGGTGGGTGAATTATAGTGGAATACTTGGTTATTTCTATAGGTATCTTGATACTTTTGGAACATATTGCATCAAGATAATACCTAAGAGCAAAAAGTTGCCAAATTTTTACTTAGCTATTCTCTCAAATTGTGGTACCTCAAAATGTCTTGTTTGCACCTACAAGTGGATGTCAAGTCTCTCTAAAATACCATCTTAGTTTTTATCAACTTTAAACCATTTGGTATTACTAATAATAAAATTATTCTTGTAAAATACCTCATTTGAGAGTATTGTAAGGTGCCAATAGCCATGTTTTTTTTATTTTTCACCTTATGGGATTAAAATAAATGTGCCAACATGTTGAGATGGTTAAATGAATACTATTAGGGGCCTAATTTTGTTCCCCAATTCTACCAATCCTTCTAGAGTATATTGCACTATGATAGTCTCTTGAAAGCCCTAATAATAAAAAAATTTCAAACTTTGATGTAGTGATTGTTAGAATACATGACACCTCAAAATGTCTTGTTTGCACCTACAAGTGGATATTGGATACCTCTACAATATCTTATCTTAGTTTTTATCAACTCTAGACCATTTCATCATGTCGACAAAGAATGCATTCTTGCAAAATGCTTCATTTAGTCAAGTAGTGTAAAGGTGCCAATAGCAATATTTTCTCCTACACCTCATGGTACCAAACCAACAATGTCAACATGTCATGTGGGCTAGTGAATACTACTAGATGCCTCATTTAGTTTCGTAGGTATCCTAATCCTTCTTGGATATGTGCTAAGATAGTCTCTTGAAAGCCCTAAGAGCAACCAGTTCAAGTAAGTGATCCACAAGTTGTCTAGTCACAATGAAGATAATTTCTTATGCAACATTAAAAGTGTGTGAAAAGGGAACACGATTTATTTTGTAGATAATTAATATATGGTGATTTCTTATAATTTCATTATCATCATCATCACATATATATATATATGATAAATTAAAATAAGAAGATTGAACATTAATTTATTTGAATTAGCTCACACTGGCTTACATGTATTTTCTATGCACTCAATATACATATTAAACCACATGTAAATATGACATCTAAAATCATATATATAATATAAAATTCTATATACATAATGTCATGAAAATGTCATATAATGTAAACAAAATGTTGGGTGTTGCCACAATAGTGTGTCTCACTTTTGGGACATGCTAATTTTTGCTTGAAATCATTATTTTTAGAAAACTAATTATTTAAGTCTTGAGAGGCTCCAAAAGGGTTTTAATTGAAGAGGGATAAATAAGGCCCCCTTAGATCAAACCCCCTTGGACATAACTCCTCTAGTATTAAATCATACCCACAATGGAGTCTCCTTCGTACCTATCAAAATGCTGGGAAAAAACCACATTTTCTTTACATTTTGAAGGATTAAATAATGTCATTTAAAAATTATATTTTGCAAGATTGTATCCCTCCAAACGAGCTTTCCAACAAGTATAGTTTTGATATATTTTCATTTTATCATGTATTTAATTTTCAATTTTTACTAAACATAGGTTTTTCTCTGAACATCAAGCTCTTTGTTGTGCAAAGGTGGAAAAATAGTAAGCCATTGTAAAAGAATTCCAAAAAATACCATTTCCCTAGGTATTGATGTCCTTGGTTCACCCAAAAAAATAAATTTGATTTTGATATATACACAACAAGTTAGGTTGTATGACACACACATGTCCAAATTATAGTTACAGTGACTTCAAAAAATAATTTAAAAAAATATGCAACAAAAAATTATGAAAAAATATCCTTTCCCTAGATATTGATGTTGAGAATCTATATTTCAAAAATTAGGTTTTCATCCTTTATAGAAATTTTTTTATGTTGTACGACACAAACATTACTTTCTGAAAATGTTGTTTTCTATTTAAAACTAGTTATTAAAGGATATGTTGAAAGATTCATGATATATTTCAAAAAAATTGAAAATAAAATAAAATTAGAATCTACACACAAATTGCCACAAATCACTAGTTCACATCATCTTCAAATTGTTAACGGTTTAGCTGCTATAGGTCTTAGAAGATGAAGATTCAGTTAAAAATATTGATGTAAATGTCCATCTTGGGAAAAAAGTGAGACAAGTATTGTGATTTCACCATGTTATGAATATAATGAATGTTATGAATATAAAATTTTATATTCCAGAGTCATCATGTTGTGATAGGAGAGTGCCTAATGCTACAGATGTGGCTGGGATATATAATCAGGGATCGATCTAGAACTAGAGGCATTATTATTGGAGGTGATGCTAGGTAATCCTTAAGCTGGTGGAAAGATTTTTGGCATTTCTCATCTCATTTGAATGTAACATCCTTGTGTCAAAGATAAGTAAATGGGTGACACTTATCCACTAGTTGTGTTATAAATTTTTTGATGGATTGTAGCTTCCCTTGGAGACTACAAAGTTGTTTTAGAGTTTTTGGAGGAGGCATATCAATAATTTTTTTGACTTTTGCAAGGCCCACTTCAATACCTCTATGTATCCCAATAGTTTTCCTTAAGTGATTCCAAATATGTATTTATTTGGATTGAGCCTCACTTAATACTTCTCTAGCATTTCAAATATATGTGCTAGAACTTCTAGATGTCCTTTCCTTGTGACTAATTTTGCTAGGATGTCATCTACATAACTGTCCTCCATAATGTTATGAAACATGTCATGAAAGATAACTGTCATAGCTCATTGATATGTTGCACTTGCATTCTTAAGACTGAATGGCATGATATTCCAATAGTATGTACCCCAAGGGCATGTGAAATTTATCTTATGTTGGTCTTCTTGTGCTATAAATATTTGGTTATACCTTGAAAAACCATCCATGAGGGAAATCATCTCATGGACTTTTGTCAAATCCACTATGATGTCTATGTTAAGCAATGGGAAGTCATCCTTAGGACAAGATTTATTGAGGTACTTGAAATACATGCAGACACATATGCCCCCAGTGGGCTTGGAAACATGTACTAGATTAGACACCCATTTTGGGTAATCAATTGGTCTTATGAAACCAACATCCAAAAGTTTTTGTAGCTCAACTTTGATAAGTAGTGCAATTTGTGGATGTGTCTTATGTAGCTTTTGTTTAATTGGTTTATCTCTAGATATAGTGTCAAGTGATGTACCACTAATGTTGTGTCTAATCCAAACATGCCTATGTAAGACCAACAAAAAATAAATTTTTGTTCCTCTAAGAATGATGCAAAATTTTGTTTCTCATCAAGATCTAAAGATGCTACATAGAATGTGATCTTAAGAGTGTCAATGGTTCCAACATCGATTTTATTTGAGTCTTCTATTAGCACTATTGATTTCTCTTGATGCTTAGTGATACTAGGAGATCAAATCCTTAATCCTTAGGTGTCTTAGAGAGGTTTTCACCCTTGGTGTGTCCAAGTTTATTTTGACTTTTCATGATCCGAAAGTACCACATTATGGTTTTCAATAGGGGATCTATTTTTTATTTTTATATTTTCACTTTTGTAACTAAAGGATTCAAAATTTTCCCCATAGTATGCTTTCACATCAAGCTCTATATCAAACCCTACTTTGTGATCTCCAGGAGGTATGCTATCTCTAAGTCCCATAAACTCAACAATAACATCATAATTTTCGAATACATCCAAATTGGTGCTTGTTGTTGGTCTCAATCGATGGTTGAGGGTAAATGAGTTGAAGGCTATTATATTGTGAAGGTGAGGTAAATTTGACAAGGTCATAATGGTATTTATGGATGTATTCTCAAATAGATCTATGATATACATGGGAGAGTCCTTGATAGTATCATTGTTAGAAGTATTAACCATGAGAGAAACTCCAACTACCTCACTAGGGATACTCTCAATGTTAGGGGTAATGTTATCATGTGAACCATACCAAATCCCTTGTTATTTTTGTCATTTCTTTAGAACAATGGGTTCTCTTATTCCTTGTTGATGCAAACCAAGGCTGCCATGGCCTCCCATATTCTTAATGATTTGGAAACCTTTTCTATTTTGATCAATTTGTACAGTAGCTTCTTATTTCTCATCTTGGTATAATCATTTGGAGATATATTCCTCTATAACCTTTGAGCACTCCCCACTTGGAGAAAACAATAGGTTCAAATTTGATAGTAGATGAGGTTTTGTAGATATGAGTTGTGGTTTTCCATACGTCTTAAGAGAAGACATAAGTTCTCCTATGTAAAAGGACTATTTAAGGTCATAAACTCCACAACCATTGTCTTGCATTTGAACCTTGATTTATGGAAGAGGTTTACGAATGGTGGATGATGAGGCTCATGTTGATGGATCAATGTAAGATTTTGAATATGAGGTGATATCATTGTTAGGAACTTGGAGTATTTTTTGATATTTTTCTTCCAATTTCTTACAATAATAGAAAGGTTGAGGGTCCCCATAGATAATGACTTTGGTTTCACTGTAAGGGAATTTGATGCATTGATGATAGTTTGAAGGGACAACCTACATGGCATGTATCCATGGGAATCCTAGGAGGATGTTGTACAGTAAATCAAGATCCAAGACTTGACATATTGTTTTTGCAATAGCTAGACCACCCCGAATAGGAAGTTTGATTTAGTGCTTTCTGATTCACATTCATTTTCATCATATGCTCTAATGGTAATGTACTTTTGTTTCCAAATAATCTCCTCGGAGTATCCCAATTGTTTAACAAGTTTCAACATACAAATATTCAAGCCTACTACACCATCTACCAAAACTCTTTTGAATTTATGTTTATGGACGAAGACTTCTGGATAGAAATCTTGCTTATGGTATGTATTGGAAGGGAGGTCTATTTCAATGAATACTAGACGATGAGTAGAAGAAAAATGTCCTACCATGTCCTGAAATTGATCAATATCTATGTCGGTGGGAACACATGATTCTAGGAGTGCTTTGTCTAGGACTTGTTTATGCGCTGAAGAGATCATAAGAAGCTCTAAAATGGATATTTGAGAGATGGATCTTCCTTAAGATGATTTATAAGACTATAATCAGTTGGTAGCACCTTAGGTAAGCTTTTAGAGGTAAAATGTAAATATATAGGGGTCATAGCATTTAAGGTGTGAGAGTAAGAATATAGATATATAGGCAGAAAAAGAGGACAAGAGAAAATACTCCCAACTAGTAGAATAAATCGACGCCCTCAACGGAAGGGCAAGGAGGAAGTATTTTTTATGGTAATAGGAAATCAATAGAAGTAAGCATGGTATGATATAGGTGTATGATCATAAGAAAGGGGGAGCAATATAAGGTATTTCCCCCACAATATAAGAGTGGGTCTTAATGCAAGGGTAAATAAACATTGATTTAGAGATGCTCTTATCAAAATATGATAGAAGAAGTAGAGTATGGGATAATATAAGTTTTAAGAGTGCAAGTAATGCTCCCATGAAAAATTCAAACATAATTTTTTTTCCTCAGACGAGACTAGCTTGATAGGATAGGTCAAAGAAAGAAGGATAATAACATGCAGAAAGAAATATGGAACCATAGTATTTAAAAAGAATACCAAAGTATCTATAAGAGTAACATGTAGACTAAATAAACATATGAAAGTAAGCATCATCTGAGGTAAAAGGCTTGAGTAATAATATAAGAAAATGGTATGCTAGAAAATATTAGAAAAAGATTGATAGTTGATTTGTATCACTACTTTTGTTGTTGCTCTTTCTTCCCTCCACCACTCTTTATCTAATCAACATAAAGTCAACAAGAAGAATTGTTTAGTTCATCCAAAGCATCCATAACAACATAGAAGGCTTTAGTACTATTTCTTCCATGAGATATTGCTTATTTGTATAAAGGGAAATTAATGGGTTTTTTCAATATATCTGAAGCATTTACAACACCATAACTAATATAGCCTCCAAAATGTAAATCATGTGGCAATCCCATTGTGAAATAATAATTCTAGTTGTCACTTTGCTTTAATTTTTGGTTTGATTTGAATGGTTATTTTTTAAAATTGATATTCGATTACTAAATTTTTTTAAGTCTAAGTACAATATATTGCAACTACCATTAGCTACAAACAAAGCCTAAAAGGCATACATGATAAGTTTTCAAAAAACCAAATTTACATCATATTTAAATATATTAGATTATTTTTCTTCATTCTACTACTCTCTATGTTCTTCATTGCAGTCTTGAGGCTCTACCTCTTTACCCTTCTCATTCATATTTTCATTCTTGGAACCATAATTATTTTTTATCTTACTTTGTTTTGTATTATATCTAAAAAGTAGTTTGTATTCAATTAGATTCATTTGACATCTTCAATAAATAAATAAAATAAGTAAAGCTTTTCCTCTGAATGAGAGACCTTTGATCTACTTAATTTTAATTAGACATCAATAAAACTTTTCTTCTAAATGAGAGGCCTTTGAACTACTTGATTTTTAATTAGACATGATCAATTAACCTTTTCTTCTAATTGAGAGGCCTTTGATCTACTTGATTAAACATTTTTTTTATCTTAACTAAAATGAGAGTTATTTGTGAGGATTTCAATATGACGTTGTGAATTAGTATTCTCCAATCGAACATTTTGATGTAAATCAATGTACATGTTTTTGGGACAAAGACAAGAACATTAAATTTCCAGAAATATAATTGAACCAAATTCAATTTTTAAATAACTTTGACGGATTGGTTCCCACTATTTAACTTTGACGGATTGATTCCCACTATCTATTATAAATTAACTAAAGACAACTTCTAAATATATACTTTCTCATCATATATGATAAAAAAATATTGATATTTACATAGTAGGAATAATTTTTCCATGGTCCATGAAGAATAAAATGTATGTTTCTGAATTAAACTCTGTACGCTTATTTGAATCGACATTTCTAATCACACTCAGTAATCCATCATCATGAAAAGGACAATTATTTGAATCCACATTTCGAATCACGCTGAATAATCCATCATCATAAAGAGGACAATGAATGTGATTCGAAAAATCGATTCAAATAAACATACACAATTTAATCCAAAAAATACATTCTAATATTTATATAATCCAATTATTTTCATTTAAAAAAAAAAACCAAAAATGGATGTTACTTACAACAACACATGCTGGTGGAAAGTAGAATGCTATTGTTGTGGTATTTCCCCTTTGTTATGTAATGAAGTGACTTACAATACAAGAAAATCAAATGTAGGGCATCATTTTTCCTTTCCAAGATAAAGAAGTTGTTACAACGGATAGGCTCCTTGTCCTCTTCCAAACACTATTATTTGCTCCTAATTCATTTATTGTGTGTGGACAAAGGCTGAGGAACTGAATTGCTAAAGAGATAATTTACAAAATCGACTATTTTTGATAACTGGAGTAATCTCAACGGCTACATTTGCAGGATTTCTGCTCCTAAATGCGGCCCACCATAGCCTGCTCCCTGCGAAGTATTTAATAAATCAGATTTTGAAGTATTTGAGAAAATATCCGAGGAAAAAAAGGAAAGATAACGACTTGTGAACGGTGGAGCGCCTGCGCGGCATTCTTAACGGGAACGTTTTTCATAGCTGAAAATTCGTATTCACGAAATATATAGATAACTTTCATATTTATCGAATTTGTGTGAAATCTGCAGGTTGTAAGTGTTTGGCAGGGTAAATCAGTTCAACGCCCAGAAAGGAAGAAATCTTTTGAAGTTCATTATAAATGTGAATATGGTGCCGAAGAAATCAATTTGTGCTGTTCAGGAAGAGTTTAGGAGTTGTATTGAGGATTTGCCAGGTTTGAACTTTGCATTGCAGTTGTTACTTTGAGACTTAGGAATGTAAGTCCAGAACTATGGCTTTATTTTGTTTAATTGATTTAGTTAACTATGGATGTCTGGTTGGTTGTTATGATGAAATTTGTGTTTGCAGATTCGCCAGTTTCATACTCAGAGGAGCATGTTGCTTGTTGTGATGAAGGCCCAGAGACTGTGTTCTGGAGCAATGCAGTTTTCAGAACAAGCTTAAGCAGTAGCACTTGCTCTAATCAGGACGAGGGATTTTCACCCAGAAACTCTCTCTGTCGAGACCTGGTCTACAAGGATTCCCAGAATGCTGCCCACAACAACAACCCAATTCATTGTTTTTCTGAGAAATCTATTTCAGTGAACATTTGTGCGAGAAATCTCGGTGAGACTTCTGCCCAGGGGTGCTACAAAATGATAAAAGTTGAAGCACAGCTCACCTCCCCAGTAATGGAACAGAGTTTTCCCCTCAAAAGTACTTCGCCTCCAGAGTCGAATGGGAAATATAGGACTGTGTCAGGCCTTATTAATGGAATGACTATATCAGAGGAATAAGTAAAAATTAAAGCGGAGTTGGAGAAAGAAATTGAGAAGGCATTGGAGGAAGAGATTAAGGATGGTATCCTGGTTCTTACCCAGAGGCTTGCACACCTACATGCTCGCCAGAAAGACAGAAAAGAGGAATGTCAATATCACACATCTGAGTTTGACACGCCATTGAAGTCTTATAATAGTGCACTGCAAGATTCATGGTATGGTTCAATCTTGTACCCGAAATTGCCTATGTATCTGGGTACTACCAGTTCCTCAGCGTTACGTTCTTCTTGCAGAGAAATAAAAAGCTCTGCTCTTCGCAATGAAGGCAGGCGTTTCAAGAGTCCCAGCGACCCAAAAGATCCAGAGAAGAAATTCCAAAAGGATTTTGATTGGGTGAGGACTCTAAGGTCGGAAACTAAATTAAATTCCCCAAAGAAGCCCAATCACAGCCTTGCAGAACAGGAAAAGTTGAGAAATGATTGCCCTAGATTTTCTCGTGCTCTGTTTTTAGAACCCATCAATGAACAGAGGCGTTCAACCAGTGAGCCTCGTCGTAGATGCCAACGCCATGGATGTGAATATGTCCACAATACCCACTCTTTTCCCAAGGCAGATAGTGAGCTCCCTCTGCATGGAAAATTTTATGCCAAGGTCAGTCCAAAGAATGAACTTTGTAGCACCGGGCATATTCATACTACCCACAGTGCTGTTTCCAGAAAAATGGTTAGTAGAAAAGGAAATGATGCAGTTGAAGAAACCAAGCCTAAAGAGAATAGATTGTTTCTGGTTGACATGATGAATAAACTCAAAGCTTCCGATGCTTATGATGTTGGTGAGCAATCCAAAAAAAAGAGCATTTTCTAGAAGCCAACCTTCTCCATCAAAAGGCTTGATTAGAAATGCTACAAATGCAATGCAAAAAGTGAGGGTAGAGGAGGATTATTTGATGGTTTGATTGGGAGGAATTGAATAATTTTATACATTTGGGTGGGACTACTGAATGATCACTTCAAAGAGGAGATTATTTGGTTAGAGTAGAAACATTTACATTCCCCTGACAACTGCTACAGGATCAGGAGATATATTCTTTCAAATTATTGTGGAATAATAAGGGTATTGATTTGTCAGTGAGGCATAGTGTGATGATTAAGTTGTGGTATTGTTGTTCTTACTATCATGATTCAAACTTCGTCGGAGTGTTAATATTGGACATGAGGTCCCCATTTGTGACCTCATTGATTTGTAACTTTGAATCAATATAATAAATATATGAACGTATTATTTTCATTTATAATAGTGTTAAATTTTCCTTTATTTTTCTGATGGATTGTACATAATTATAAATGTTCATACTAAAATTCACTGTCCAGTTACCTCCAAAAATACTATCAATCATTATTATGTCCTCTATAGAGAATTTATGACAAGACCTTTTAACATCTTAAACTGTTAACTATGATGGACTTTACTATAAGATAAAGATAATGATATTGATGTCCACCAAAGGATAAAATTGACCCGTGGACTGTAAATTTCAGTTTGCATTGTTTCATTTGAATGGTGGGAAGGCCCCATTTTGTTTGAGAGGTCAAAATTTCTATTCCGTAAATGTGTACCGTCCACATCAGGAGATCATAAAAAATTTCAATGGCAACAAGAAGTGAATCTGTTTTGAGTAGAAAGAGGAAACTCTCCAAGGAACTTCCATTTGTGAAGAGTGCAATTCGAATTCACACAAAAGTTGCAAAAGCTGCAATATTCGTAAAATAAAGGTATTTTTTGCAATCTTATTGGAAAAAAACAGTTCTTTGTTGGTAATGGGGTATTGATTTGACAAACTTGTGGGACAATGGAGACAGAGAATTTGGAAATGATGTACAGACTGTAGACGTTTGAAATTTTAATATAGTTGTTTCGAATTAAGTACAGAGTGTAGACGTTTGAATTCTTTTTTTTTTTATATTGAACAAAGCAGATTACAAATAATAAGAGCTACCAGCAGGTAGCTGAAAAAAATGTACATGACAAATCATCACAAAAAAACAAAACAGTCAGAAGGCTGAGAGTTCATTACATATATTGAACAATTTTACTTTGTCAAACATTACTAGCCGACTGAAATTGCAACACTTGGTCTTTAATTCGCTGAAGATGGTCCTTGGCTGCCATATTCTTCTTGCATAAAACTGGAAGCTATGAGAACAAAAAAGCCCCCTGAAGAAAGACGTTTGAAATTTTAATATGGTTGTTTCCAATTTTTGATAACCTTGCAATTCTGTGTTTATTATTGTAAATAAGATTGGTTTGAATTTTTAAGATTCATATTTTTAGAATAGATTATGTATATGAATTTGTTTTTTAATTGTATTGTGATTTTTTCTTCTTAGTCTAAATTTTTTAATTTGATATTATTTGTTAGCTTGCATGTTAAAACACTTTGAGTTAGGTATTTAAGATCACGTATTTAAGGACAATCTTAGATACTTGGTACTCATTAGAAAATTAGATTAAATATTTAATAAAAAAGTTTCATCGAGTTATAACACAGAGCATTATCATAGAGCATTTGCAATCATTACATCAATTACTTCCACCACTCCCATATACACTTAGGTGTAGGATGGTTGAAGGGCTCAAGATATTAATAATTTTCTCTTGAAGGAAGATCCTCCACTTATCCCTTTTGTTGTTGTTGTTGGTATGTGAAGTTAGTTTTCTTTATCCACCAATGATTAAGTTGTTGATGATGAGTACCGCATGTGTACAACATGTAGTTGTATGACTCACGACATGTGTGTGACAAGCAGTTGTACAACTCAAACTTTCTATTTTTGGAGAGTCTTCTTCAAAAAGGATTTACCAACTTAGATGTTTATGGTTCAACCAGTCATCTTTTTGAGATTTTTTGTGAATTGTTGTAACACCAAATTGATTCTTGAGATAATAAAATATGTGAAATCTTTGTTCGTGTTTTTTTCTTGGTACATTACTAGGTTTCCATGTAAATATGTGTGTTCTTAGTTTGTTGTTTTTCATTTATTTTTTTGTTTTATCAAATTTCTCAATAATTGTAAGGATAGTTATAAAAAATGATAAAAAGTCATTTGTTATAATATGGATTTGTTTACCCTATTTCATGTTCCTTATGTCTAATCTAAGTAGAATATAAAAACATATTTCACCATTTAAAATTTTGTTTCCATTTGATCTAATCAAAGGAAAAATAAAAGAGGTTGCATCTAGATAGTAGATGAGAGAAGTGATTAGAAAGTGTAGAATATTCATCATTCAATGAAGATTTTGATACTTGCATGAGGTCATGTGGAGGAATGAGAGCTTTGATTTAAGTTTCAATTTTATTTTCTTGAACTCTATCATATAGATTGATCAAATTCCATAAAGATTTGAAAGAAATGGATAATAGAATACCTAGATCATAAAGTTTTTGTGCAAGTAGTAATGGTTGCATGTGTGTTGTTGCTTCTATTCTTTTTTACCTATTTATCTTTTGTTTGCCTCATTATTCCTTATGCTTATTTTAAATTACTTCTTCTCTTTAATAAATAATAAAATCATTATGTTTGACCATTTGGGTGCAAGAGAGGATGACCATATAAAATGAAGTGGGAAAACATGTGACAAAATTGGAAAAATCATATTTTGACCATTGTGGATGCTAATATGTGTAGTCTCATCTAATGGACACTATTATTAGTGATCAATTAATACCTAACAAAAGTCGAACATGCATCTTTGGGTTTGAAAATGCTAAAAATAGAATGATATGAGGGATTGAGAATGGTTTGGGTGTTAGATAGTCTGAATTAATTGTTGCACTTTTTATTAAAGTGAAGGGTTAAAAGTGGATACTAAATGAGACAAAAAAAAAAAAGTGCAAAGTAGGCACTTTTCATCTTGATGGTACACCATTATTTTAATGTGTTCTAAGTAATACTTTTGAAATCTTGGATACATGACCTTTGTTTTGTAAAATATTTAGATTTTAGTTTCTTTTAATGATAGTGTAGGCATGATTAAGCAAGTATAAATAAAAATAAATAAATATTTTTTAATTACTAGAGTTATACTCTTCCATCTAATAATATAGTTTTAATTAAAAATGATGGGTAAACCCACAAAATTGGTTGACAATTCCAGTGAGGAAGGAAAATTGCAAAAAATGCTCCCATGGAGAAAATTTTGGTTTTTGGGGGTTTGAACGAACTTTTGGTTCAAGCGAACCCAAAGGGGGTTCAATCGAACCCCCCTTCGAGCGAACCTATTTAATGTTGGGTCCCACTATTTTCCACATTTCGTGGAATGAAAAATAAAGAAAAACTTAGTGGAAAGGGGGGTTTGCTGGAACCCTAGTTCGAGCAAACCTCCAAGGGGGGGTTCGCTCGAACCTAGGTTCATTCAAAACCCCCTTTTCCCCCTTCTCCTCCTCTCGCACCAAAAATCTCCAAAAAAATTCCCTTCGAAGCTCAAGTTGAAGATGAAAATGGAGGATACTTCACTAACCCAACTAGATGATGGTAGTCCTCAGAACGAGCTATCCAACGAATATAATTTTAATATGTTTTGGTTTTATTATGTATTTAATTTTTTAGTTTGATTAAACATAGGTTTTTCACCGAAAATCAAGCTTTTTGTTCTGCACATGTGAAAAAATAGCAAATTATCATTTTTCTTTTTGAAAAATATCAGTGCACTAGATATTGAAGTCCTTGATCCAACAAAAAAAAATTGAATTTCGATACATACAAAAAAAGTTATGTTGGATACGGTTCGCCTATGTCTGAATTGTAATTGGTTTGACTTCAAAACTTGATTAAGGAAAAAATATTCAATAAAACACTATGAAACCAAATGAAAGTGCTAGATATCATAGTTACAAATCTAAATTAAAAAAAAAAAAAGAATTTTATCCTTCATGGAAAAAAAGTTATGTTGTATACGGTGAGCATCACTCCTTAAAAATGGTGTTTATTGAAAAAAAACTAGTTTTCGAAGGAGATGGAAAATAAGTGCAATCTGATTCCAAAAAATTTGAAAAAAATATATTTAGAATCTACAGACAAAATGTCACAAATCACTAGTTTGCATCATCTTCAAATTCCTCACGATTTAGTTGCTATAGGTGACCGAAAGTGAAGATTTAGTTAGGAAAAATCAGTTCAGTGTCTAGTTTGGCCAAAAATTGTAAACCAGTATTGTGGGATCACCTTGATAGCAATAGAAAATTATAGAATTAATCAAACAAATAAATATGAGAGTTGAGGTTATACTAGCACTAGGAAAAGAAATAAGAAAGGTGTAGATATTGTTTGTTTGATTTGATGTTTGTAATGGTTAAAGACTATTGAAAGTTGGTTGAAGTCCAGCTTCTATATTGTTGAAATGTGTTCTAGAAAGTTTTGGGCTAGGTGATAGTCAATAATAACTTGAGGGGCATGCTTGTTTCCTAAGTGGCATAGTCTTGTCCACTAGGTAATAATGTCTAGCACTTAAACAATCAATGCCCTCCATACTTTTTGTTAGAATCTCTTGCATCTATTAGGACATGTCTTTACTGTTGTAGAATCAATCTTTGATTTGGTTGAACCTTTTAGATCTAAAGAGGGGAAAAGGGTGTGTCTACGATATGATTAGGAGCTTGTCTAAGTTAAAGCCCCTAATTACATGTTACAACATAAAATAGTTGAAGTGTTGTCTAGTGTCTGATCTTATGGTTTGGTGTAGAGAGTTGCAACAATAAATATGATATGTGTACAACAATGGTGGATGCCTCAAATGGATAAAATACCCTGAAGTGTTTGTGGGTGTTAAAGGAAGGAGATGGATCTTGAGACACCCTTTCCATTTTGGGGTTAAATTGACTATTAGAAAATGTAATAAAGTTAGGATTTTATAAGAGGTATGATCATTTAAGTGGGAAAATGTGTTTTTGAGTTTGTTGGACATGAGTGCATGTAGTCCTATCCAAGGGACATGGGCACACCAAACTAGCATTGTAAGTGACTAAAAAATAGGAGACAATGACATAATATGGTTCTTGTAGTAGAATGAATATTGTTGTGAAATGTTTTTAGGGTGATTTAAACTCTAAGAGGAATACAAATGGTCAAAATATGCTTATTGTTAGTAAGCACTAAAATAAATACATAATAAGGCAAGAAATTGCATCTCCAATAACATTAATTGCTCAACAAGTTGTTAATACCGCGTATTGTATATGCCGACCAACCACTTGACCTTTACATTCTATCATTAAAAATTAGTTACCTATTTTTTATTAGCCAATAAGCTTCTTATGTAGGCATTCTTGCCTTAAAAAAATGTTCATGCTAGAAAACTATGGGATTCCATAAAGTTTTGCAAACTTGCAAAATATTTACTTTGTTTGAAATTCCTAAACGTGTAAGGTGTAGATTCATTTTATTTATGTTGAACATGTAACTTGTAAGTTCACTTATTTATACCATTAAGAGCCTAAATCTAATTTGGTTGTCATGCTTGAACATTTTTTGAGCCTTAGTTGAATACATAAGTACATTCAATTCCTTGATTTGTCACACTTATTTGATGCATAGTTAGTTGAGCAACTATCATCATTAAGGTACAAAGATATGGTCACCCCTCCAAGCTTTGAAATTACAACTAGCACAAACAATCATAGTTAATTCATTTCCATCACTTGATAGTAATTGTTCAACTTTGTAAAACTCAACTATAAATATTTTCCACCTTTAGAAATCATATATGTAGTTTTTGTAGGCATTAATACATAGTTTTAATTAAAATGATTTCTCTTGTAATAGGCTTGTAATTTCACAATTGTGTTCATTGAGAATAGAGCAACCCTAATAGAGCTTATTTTTGTGGAGTAAAATTATCTTGAAAAATAAGATAGCTATAATTTTATTTTTACATGTGATGTGGGGCATTTGCAAAATCATACATGTATTCTTTGTATGGTATAGGGCAGGATAAGATAGTGTGAACTTTATCTAAGATTTAAATGAAATGGTTATACAAATATACTTTCTTGGTTCATATAAAAATACTCTTTATGTAACAAGGACTAATTTATGTTTTTTATGACTATGTTTATAGTAATTCTATTTTTGTTTTTTTATTAAAAATTAATATGTTATTTTAAAGTTACACATAGTTGAAAAGGGAAAAATTTAACCTCGCCAAAATGTAAAGGAGACTAAAACCTCTTTTAGATAAATATTATAAATAATTTAAGGATTTATAATTTATTTTTGATAAAAGAGTTATTTTTGTAGGTCATCATATAAAAATGAATAAGGGTGTGTGTCGATGTGTTCTTTATGTACTTCTCAACACAAGTAATGCATAGGTCCATCACAGGTCTCTTGAAAGACAATCTTCCACAATCAAATTGCAGAACACTATCCAAAGGTCTCTAATGTCAAGTCTTGACAGTGCTTGGAATATCTTAGTTGTTTCATGTGATTTGTTGGAATCACAAGGCGGACTTACGGATGAGTCACAAAGTGGGGAAGTTGGATTTGAAAATGGAGTTCTTAGGATGGGAGAGTTACTGTACGTTTGCTGCAGGTTCAAACAGCAGTCTTGAACTCCATTTTATCATGAGATTTGGCTTTACAATGTGCAATGAACCTTAGCTTAGGCTACTTATTAAAAAAAAGGAAAAAGGGTAGGGGAGAGAGGAAGTTCCTAGACCTGAAACTACAAATGAATAGTGATCATGGAGGTTGCTACAGTAGACAAACTTCCTAAACTAGGTTTTGCTTGGCCAAGAGAATCCTACAGTTATACAAAACCAGTGCAATCTTCTAAGGACTGCAGATTTTTAGATTACACACACACATCATGCACATGCAATCAAACTAAGTTGCAACAATAAAGGAAGGAAGCTCAGACTAGCTTTGCAAAGCGATTCATCATCAATGAACCACAAAAAGCATGAGCTGAAAATTCATCAAATACTGAAACAACAATCACCATAACCATTTCCATTCAAGAACTAACAACTAAACTAAAAAGGCAAGTAGAACCATGCATGCAAGATGAGCAAAATCAAATAGAACATCCATAAAATCATGTAATGTTGTCTTCTATTGCTGCAAATGCTTTTTACAATAGCTCTCCAACCATTTACGAATAAGGGGAAGACCCCTATTTATATTTTTCCAAAGCCCAAATGGATGGCTAGGATCAATTCACAATGAGTGGCTCAGATTTTCTTACATTAGGGTTTCACCTACCCCACAATATTCGACAATTTAAAATACAACTTTGTCTTTTCCCTATTTTGACTTTTAGTGTCCAGGTGTTGTAGCAGTTTGTCATCTTACAAATTGCCCTTTTCACTGTAGCTGAAACTGCTTGAAGGTTGCCCCTTTATGTTTGATGGACTTGCAACATTATTTATTGGATTAGGCAGGCTTCGTTACAGATTTGCATCATTGTGGGATGATTTAACCACCTCTTAATTTGATGGGGTGAGACCTGATGGATCATGATCATTTGATAAGAAACAACATAGTCCCTCCTTGCCTTTGATTCCCGATAGACGACTCATTGTCTTCTTAGCATCGTCCCTTTGGTGCCGACGGTCTAAGTCTTTGTTTTCTTATGGAAATTGGGCCTTCTTTAGGCATACCAAGCAAGTTCCTTTGATATCTTTAGTCCCTTCTTCATGCCCCTTCATATGTGAATCTTCATGATATAGGACCTATTAACCTTGTCCTGTCCGGTGAGCTTCCGTATGCGGGTCGTCCTAATTAGCCTGGGTGTATATTACCTTCCTCACGTAAGCCTGCCTGCATATAGAGAAAATTAGGATCAAGAGAAAGCCTTAGAATTAAATTATAGAAGTTAATCGTATCTCTTGGATTGCTCACAAAGTGGCCAAATTACATTTCCCCTCTTTTCCCTAGAATGATTTTGTGCTAACCCATTATTAAGTAGCCTACGAGCCACTACAATAGTCCTTAAGATTGAAAGGATATCCATCATCATGGTACTCAACTATACTCTAAATAAGGAGGGAACGTCCCTAGAGGCACTGGAACCCACATTACTGGTCGTCGTCAAACCAAAGAGGGCAGAAAGCCGTCATAGAAGTGTCATTTGGGAACGGCTTTGAAGACCTCGACTTCCACTGAGACAAGCCCCACTTTCCACTACACCCCCCCATAAACTAAATACTAGTCCGCTTCATCAGACCTATCCATCATATTTCAATCTTTGGTACTACCCTAGTTGCCAACCCGCCTATTCCTAATTCAATTGATATATTCGTGTGTTGCTCCACAACTCATGAATTTTGGATTAGCTACCACCATTGTCGGGAAGTGAAAACTTGCTTAAGAGTGCCCAATATGGTGAGGATAGTTGTGGAAGAAACAACATGTGGTGGGGTGAAGGCGAATGGAAGGATGCAGGAAGATGGTAGGAAAATGTCGTAGTTAATGACGAAAGGCATAACGACATCATTGGTGCTGGACTTGTATGGGATATTGCCATTGGGCCAAGGAGCACAGGAAGCCACAGTTAGAATGTCATCAGGAAATGGTGCAGTCTTGGCAGTGATCTGCAAGGAGTCACCCAGCGGAGAATCGAAGCTCAGGATCTGCCCCAACCATGGATATGGGGAGATATATGTGGGAAGGTGCAATGGGATGGTCGCTTGGAACAACGAAGGCGAGATAGAGTTCTTCATAAGGAGGCCTGCATCATCGGGTTTACGGGGAGCCTTGGCATGAGTTATACATTCATCATCCGCCAGACAAAAGTAGTGAGGTTGGGACCCGCATTGTGGGTGGCGGGCTTGGGTTGACAGTTAGGAGCGGCGAAGGCAAGACAACAACCCGCAAGCGGCCGCCCACATTGGAATGTCTGCATGCTACCTCCCTTTACTTAACAGTTTTCAATTCATGGGGGGGGAAGCATCAGGGCCCGCTCACATCATTCTTTACTCCTTCAGGGTAACTCTCCATACTTAGTTAGATTTTGCACTTACTGGAAGGGGAGCCAGGAGAGAATCATGAATAAGGAGCCTCTTAACGTAGGTAGGGTCAGGTTCAGAATGGGAATGAGATTAGACTCAGAAACAGAATGGAATCTGAACCTAGAACCAACTAATGGTCCCAAGTTCGTCCCCCACTCTGGTTCTATCGGTTTATCACTAACATCAAGTGAGTTGTCAAGAAGATTCAAACACATTAGAACATAGAAGATCCCTCAAACACAAACAACACGACCAAAACAAACGGGAGGAGACAAAGTAAACAAAGGAAGACAGAACCAGAGTGGAGGCAAAACCAGAATGAGAGCGGAGGTGGAACACAACAAGAGCAGAGGTAGAACACAACGGGAGTGGAGGCGGAACACAGTGGGAGCAGAGGCAGAACCAAAACCAAACGGAGGTGGAACCAAAACAAGACAGAGGTAGAACCAAAACCATACTCGGAACCTTTTGCAAAGTTTTGAATTCAGTTACCACCCCGGTTCCACTTCCAGTGAAAGGAAAGGAAATGGAGGAAAAAGGAAAACCAGAGAAGACCTAAGGGAGGAAACCAACCTAAAGGCAGAACACAAGCAAAACAACAAAGAAAATAAGAAGACAAGAAGCGGAGTCGGAACTGGAATCGAAACCAAACCAAGAAGTTTGTGAAGGTTCTAGGTCCAGTTTCATCCCACACCCTGAACTTGTAAAGAAAAGGAAAAAAGGTCTTAGGAGGAAAATAACAACTCCTAAGACCCAAACAAAACACCAAGGACAAACAAAAGACAAGGGGGGCCCACTTCTTGAGATGACATTCTTAAGACTCCTTGACCACTTGGAACTCAAAATAGGGGCATGCAAAATGAAGCGAAGGAAAAAGCACCCCAAAAAAGTGAAAAGAGAGGGTCCCTATTCTGAATGGGGTGTGTGTGAAAAATATGCACAACAAATGGCGACTCGTTGATGACAAACTGGAATCACAAACCCAGAATCTCTAGTTTTGACTTTCATGCTAGGGCAAACAAACCAGATGCTCAACTAAATGATCAAAACCACTAGTTAATCCAACCTTTAGTATGTTGAAAATCCAAGTGTGTGTAGTTGCGTTAATTCCCATCCTTCAGTTGCTATAGGAACCCAAGCTCTGTCAAGTTAAGCTACATAGTTTATTCTAACTCCAAAAGCATATGGGACATTGCCTCGCTGCCAGTCAAGTGTCCATAGCCCCGATGAGGTTGTTACTGTGATTCTCCCGAACATTGCTCTTCTGTCAACCGGGCATCCATAGCCCTAGTAGAGTTGCTCGTATACCCTTGAAAAGTTGAATTTTCTCTTTCTTTTAATTTTCAATGCTTTCTTTCTTTTTATTTTCAATTTTCAATTCCTTTTATTTCAACTCGCAAGCATTGAAGCTTGCGCTCAGGGCTGAGAATCATAGTGGCGCTGAAGTAGAATTTTATATTTTTCACTTAATAATACTTCACAAAGGACCTACAATGACTGTTGGATTCTTAGTGTGTGTAAAGATATAAGATTTCATAATACATCAGAGTTGGACCAACCAATAGCTTATCCTCCTTGAATTAAACACCCAAATCACTTGACACTAACAGAAGATCCTCACCATCCATTCTAAAAACTTGATTAGAGTTTAACAAAGAAATATGTAGAACAACCCTAGGCGATAAGTATGGTTGTTGTGCGCATAGATGTGCCCAGTCAAAAGCAGAGGGACCCCAAGCAAAGCAACAACAAAATAGAAGCAAAGTGAACAAAAAGCGAACACCAAAACTAACCAAAGCGGGACAACGAAAGAAAACAACGAAGAAACTACTCTAAAGCAAACAACCTATAGTAAACCAACTAACCTAAGGAAAGCAGGAAAGCGAAGTATTTACAAGAAACCTACACTACTGAAAAATGAGCTATGTAAAAAGAGATATTTACAAAGCCCTATGTTCAGGCAAGGCAAGTTGACATCAAAACTCATTGGATTTCACAGTGCATGCACAAGCAAACGGGTGATCGTTATCATTCTTAACCATGCAAATTCATCTTTATATTTAGAAAAAAGAAGTTTAATGTTGCAACACTCAAGTTCAGTCACGTCATCACAAAAAATCAGTAATTGAGGTGATTCATTGAACCCATGGTTGATCCATAAGCAAGTTTTCCTTACCTCACTCCCATAATCAAAATGATAAGTGCAGTTATGAAAATTAATAAGAGAAAGGAAGGATAAAACCTAGATGTTGTAGAGCAATTGTGGTAGCGTTTGACAGTCAAGGGTGAGCACTACACTGTCGATAGGTGCATTGGTAGCTTTGGGCAGGCGCAGTGGAGGGTGCAACACTTCAAGCATTAGGCTTGCATAAGGCTGGGAGAACAGGGCGACAAGCAGCTCTCCCAATCTTCATGTGGGATCAACAACCTCTATCGGTTGTTCTTCGAGGAGATAGACTTTATCTCATTGATCTTTCGCAAACCTGGTGTCCACTTGATTGTTGTCCTCAAAAGGCAGCACGTTGTCCCACTTCCTTTCCCAAGGGTTGTCCTTATTTATGTGGTGTTCAATGTCGTGGGACAATGACATGTGCGCATCTATCCAATTGCAGCCATTTGAATATGAAGGAGGATCAACGATCATGGCGAAAGGGCTCCAAGTTGCATCTTGTAGTCGGCTGGGTGCTTCATCTCTATGGGCAGCCGTTGGAACACCCCTGCCTTTATCTTCTTCCTTTTGTATTGCATGTGTCTCATCAAGATGTTCGATCACTTCACGTTGGTCGATGTCGTTGTAAATGGAGAAGGAACCCCTCTCCCACTCTAGGGGCGCCAATGTTTCATCAATGAGAGGTTCAGGTGGTATGTCTTCATTGCCGCTAACATCTGGGATGTACTCCTCTACTGCGCTAATATACCCTTGTGGCATGGTTCCAAGTGGGAGGAAAACAAGAAGAGGCACTAGTTCGTCAAGGGGATCAATGTACACTGAATGATCCACCCTGAAAGTCTTCTCCAAATCCTATCATCCATCATGTACAAGTGTTCTATAGGGGAGATGGACCTTGGATGATTGTTGGACAACATTCCCATCTGCTCCACTCCGTCGTTTGGAAGCTCAAGACTGCTTTGTTATCCTTCTTCTATTGCTATCCCAATATCCTTTTGAGGCCTGCCTTCAGTTGAGTCATCACTTGGTTCAGGCTCTTGGTCTTCTACTTTGATCCGGGTAGCAAGTAGAGGAGGCCAAGTGCTTGGCTGCTCTGATTGTCCTCTAACCCGTTGGACAACCTCTTGGCATAGCTCACACACAAACTCAGAGTGTGATGAATCATGGAGCCTACACCAATTCGAGAGCAACAACACCTCCAAATCCACTTGAAATTTTAGTTCAGACCAATCCTTTACTAGTCTTGACACTAGCTAGTCATATCTTTCCGCTATTGGGCCCTCATCATCATTTGGGAAGGAAGGTGGATAGTAGACAGTCGTGGTGAGTGGTTGCTCCCACTCCTCCAAATCTTCATTTTTGGATGCTTGATTGTTGTCATTGTAGATGGAGAGGTCCTCTAATCTGATTTCACTAATGCTTTCGTCATCATTTTTTGCCGTCCCAAGGCTACCAACCTTTTCCTCTTGCTGATTTTTCAGTGTCTACGTTGGCATCTTCGTGGGCTATCCTAATATGTGCAGTTGCAATATTTTTTTATTCATCTTTGACTACCAATGGTTCCTCTTCTAGAGTGGGGGATTGCATTTTTCCGATGGAGGACGGGCCTTCTGATTCCCTTCCAAGTTAATCTTCATTAAAGCTCTTTGATGTCCCAAAGAAGTCAGCTTCTTCTTGACTGCAACCCTGAGTGTTTGCTATCCAAGCATGAGCGTGTGTCCAACCTCTTAGTCCAACATGAATATGTTGTCCTCCAAATGCTGTCAGCTCTGTTGCCTTGGTGGATGATCCCTCCTTGACAATTAGCTACTCCAATTTGTTCAAACAACCCTTAGATTGAGTAATAATGTTTGCACATGATGAACAAGTAAACTCTGAGTGAGGTGCATTATCAACTCTGCACCAACTTGACATTAGTACCTCCTCCAATCTTAATCCATCCTCACTACTCAAATGTTCCTGGATCAACTCCTTGAACGCTTTGGATGCCATGGTTGTTAGCTCTTCCTTCGGGTCTTCGGGGGCCAAGGACTGGTATATTTCTCAAAAGGGAATTTATCCTTGCAAGACCCTTTCAACTCTGTCCAAGAATGTTAGACACCCCAATTTGTTGTGTCTATGAGTGTAATGAATCCTGCAGTTGTCCGCCAATGTGAATTGCTGCAATGGTTTCTTCAATCTCTTATTTAAATTTGCATGTAGTTGAGTGATGTTGATTTGCACGTGCTGCTCCATTTCAACTCAGCTTTTGTTTGCCCTCAAATTTTTTTGATTTTTAGCATTAAAAGAGATCTCCCTATCTCAGATTTCTTCTTTGAAAGTGCTCTTTTCAATTTCCAACTTTTAGCTTTGTAGCCTCAACATGCCATGCCCTCCTTCTAGCGCCAGTTCTGTTGATGTGTTCTTTATGCACTTCTCAACACATGTAATGCATAGGTGCATCACCTCTCTTGAAAGACAATCTTCCACAATTAGATTGCAGAACACTATCCAAAGGTCTCTAATGTCAAGTCTTGACAATGCTTGGAATATCTCAGTTATTTCATGTGATTTGCTGGAATCACAAGGCGGACTTACGGATGAGTCACAAAGTGGGGAAGCTAGATCTATAAATGGAGTTCTTAGGATGGGAGAGTTACTGTACGTTTGTTGCAAGTTCAAATAGCAGTCTCGACCTCCATTTTATCATTAGATTTGGCTTCTAGGCTAGTTATTAAAAAAAAAGGAAAAAGGGTAGGGGAGAGAGGAAGTTCCTAGACCTGAAACTATGAATGAACAATGATCATGGAGGCTGCTACAGTAGACAAACTTCCTAAACTGGGTTTTGCTTGGCCAAGAGAATCCTACAGTTACACAAAATCAGTGCAATCTTCTAAGGACTACAAATTTTTAGATTACACACACACATCATGCACATGCAATCGAACTAAGTTGCAACAATAAAGGAAGGAAGCTTAGACTAGCTTTGCAAAGTGATTCATCATCAATGAACTAAATATTAGTCTGCTTCGTTGGACCTATCCGTCATATTTCAATCTTTGGTACTACCCTGGTCACCAACCCGCCTATTCCTAATTCAATTGATATATTCACATGTTGCTCCATAGCTCGTGAATTTTGGATTAGCTACTACCATTGTCGGGAAGCAAAAAATTGCTTAAGAGTGCCCAAGATGGTGAGGATAGTTGCGGAAGAAACACCATGCGGCGGGGCGAAGGCGAGTGGAAGGATGTGGGAAGATGGTAGGAAAATTTCATAGTTAATGACAGAAGGCATAACAACATCATTGGTGCTGGGACCTGTATGGGATATTGCCGTCAGGCCAAGGAGCATGGGAAGTCATAGTTAGAATGCCATTAGAAAACGGTGCAGTCTTGGTAGCGATCTGCAAGGAGTCACCCGACAGAGAATCGAAGCTCAGGCTCTGCCCCAACCATGGATGCGAGGATATATACGCAGGAAGGTGCAATGGGATGGCCGCTCGGAATGGCGGAGGCGGGACAAAGTTTCGCATAAGGTGGCTCGCATCATCGGGTCCGTGGGGAGCCCTGACATGAGTTATACATTCATCATCGGCCAGACAAAAGCAGTGAGGTCGGGACCTACATGGCGGGTGGTGGGCTCGGGTCGACAGTTAGGAGCAGCAAAGGCAAGATGACAACCCACAAGCAGTTGCCCGCATTGGAATGTCTACATGCTACCTCCCTTTACTTAGCAGTTTTCAATTCATGGGGAGGGGTAAGCATCGAGGCCCGCTCACATCATTGTTTACTCCTTCACGGTAACTCTCCATACTTAGTCAGATTTTGCACTTACTAGAAGTAGAGCCAAAAGAGAATTAGGAACATGGAGCCTCTTAACGTAGGCAGGGTTGGGTCCAGAACGGGAATGAGATCGGACCCAAAAATGAAATGAAATCTAAACCTAGAACCAACTAATGGTCCCAAGTTCATCCCCCACTTTGGTTCCACTGGTTTATCACTAACATCAAGTGAGTCATCAAGAAGATTCAAACACATAAGAACATAGAAGATCCCCCCAACACAAACAACACGACCAAAACAAATGGGAGGAGACAAAGAAAACAAAGGAAGACGGAACCGGGGCCAAAACCAAACCCGAACAAGACACCAAACGAGGACACAACACAAAGGAGAAAAGTGGGAGTGGAGGTAGAACCAAAACCAGAGCGAAGGCGGAACTAGAACGAGAGCGGAGGCAGAACACAACACAATGAGAGTGAAGGCAGAACACAATGAGAGCGGAGGCAGAACGCAACGAGAGCAGAGGTGGAACACAATGAGAGTAGAGGCAGAACCATAACAATAGCGGAGGCGAAACACAATGAGAGTGGAGGCAGAACATAGCGAGAGCAAAGGCGGAACCAAAACCAGATTGAGGCATAACCAAAACGAGATGGAGGCAGAACCAAAACCGAACTTGGAACCTTTTGTAATGTTTCAAATTCAGTTACCACCTCAGTTCCGCTTTCGACGAAAGGAAAGGAAACAAAGGAAAAAGGAAAACTAGAGAAGACCTAAGGGAGGAAACCAACTCGAAGGCCGAACACAAGCAAAACAACAAAGAAAACAAGAAGACAAGAAGCGGAGCTAGAACCAGAACAGAAACCAAACCAAGAACTTTGTGAAGGTTTTAGGTCCAGTTTCATCCCGCACCCTGAACCCGCAAAGCAAAAGAAACAAGGTCTTAGGAGGAAAACAACAACTCCTAAGACCCAAATAAAACACCAAGGACAAACAAAAGACAAGGGGGATCCAATTCTTGAGATGACATTCTTAAAACTCCTTAACCACTTGGAACTCAAAATAGGGGCATTGAAAATGACGCGAAGGCAAAAGCGCCCTAGAAAAGTGAAAAAAGAGGGTCCCTGTTCTGAACGGGGCGTGTGTGCAAAACATGCACAATAGTGTGGAATTTGGACTTATATATTAAATAATGGACTTTGTTTTCTTGTTTATTTAATTGTAAATATTCATTAATTGAGACTAGCTTGTTCAATGGTCACACTTGCTTGTTCATGACGCTTACATAGTGGGCTTACATAGTGGTCTTTTGTTGATAGGGATAATAATTTTCGCATTGTTGATCCTAGTCTTTGATCTTTAAATGTTAGAAAAATTAATATGAGACCTTTTTCTTCAAGTAAAAGGAATGATTTTATTTGAACCCCATAAATTAAATTAAAGGTTTATAAAATCACATTTTTACTTTAAAAAAAAAAAAATTTTAATGCATTTGTCTAATATTATTTTTATTGAGTAGTAAGCAAGTCTCATTTTAATAAAATACAAGCTATTATGACTTGATTTGTGGTTGAAAGGTTTTTAGAAAAGTGTTTCAAAATCATAATTTTGATCTTTTAGGTAGATGTTTTATCTTTCATTTAAAATTTTTGGAATTGAATATTTGTATGTAATTTAAACATTGGAAATTGATTGATTTATATAGACAATTAAATCTTTTTCATTTCTTTTTGTTATTTAATCTATTTAAAATGTGTTGTACATTTTTAATTTTTATTTTCAATACTTAAGATTTAATTTATTATTGTAATAAGAAATTAGCATATCCATATCATTTCTAATTTAGCTTTATTTCCATCTCCACGAGAATATCTAAATTCAATACCATGTTAACAAGTAACATACTCTCTTGTTTATCTGACTCATGGTTTCATTTGCCATTGTTGCAAAACAAACAAGCGCTACAGAGCAGCGAAGTTCCTTTTTTTTTTTTTTTAGACTGCAGGAATCGGGTAGCACGACCCCCTATAAACTGCAGTGCGCCTGGTAAACTTTTTAACGTGACCGGCGGCGCTGGCGCGACACGTCCTCCGGTACCACGGGACGGGGGGGGACTAGAACTCGTGACCAGCAGAGCCGCAACAGAATTACTTAGCCAACCAAGCTAGGGCCCCCGCCCAGAGCAGCGAAGTTCCTGCCAAAAAGTTCTAGAATAGTTTTGTTTTAATTTGTTGTGTTTACTAAGTTTTAGTAACAATGTTTATAAAACAAATAAATAATCGGTACATAAAAAACAAGTTTTCGTTCAAATTCTCCACTAGAACAAACAAGCAAGTTGTCTTAAACAAAATAAATAAGCATAAAACCAAAAAAATCATAAGTGACATCAAGGAAATTGGTTTATTATTCTTCATGATATTTTTAGATATCATAGAGCTATTACTGACCTCAAAAAAATCATAAGATCCCATCAACATGTAAATCCACTCACTATTTTGTTTTGTCAAAGATGAATGTGTGTTATTTAAAAATTAATATAATCATATAAATAATGCTTAAATAGTGATGGACTTTGTTCTAGGATAAAATAAGGCATATTTAAATATCCTTTCAATTCACCAATAAAGATGAATTTGACACATCCCATTTTTGAAGCTCCTAGACTATGTTATATTTTTCTTTGTATTTTGATTAGGTGGATGCAAGAGATTATATTTTATGTATTCGATTTATTAACTATATGACTAAGACACTAATTAGGTAGGTTACTCTTAATCAATTTAGTTTTGAGAAAATATCTTCTTTGTTTGAATATATATAAGAATATAAATAGTAGAATATTATATTTTTATTATTTCAAATTTTGGATTAATTATCAAGTATATAAACTATAATAATATGTATATGCTAGATTTTGTAGAAAATCTTGGTAAATCTTAGAAAATAATGAAAAAATTTATGAATTACCATGGTGAATCCTTCCATTTAAATTAAATAAAGATTCTAATATTTAGTTATCACCATTGATCTAAAATATCATCTAATGGGTCTCATTGTATTTCATGAGGTAATACATACCTACAATGTGTAATTCTTATGGGATCAAAATTTTCAATAGTAGCAACTAAAAATGACAAATATGAATATAAATTAAATAATAATTATTTTATATTATTGAAAATTATTAACTACTCTTTGTTGGTGTTGAGGGCAGTTATTCACTTGTTGTTTAGAAATTCCAAACCTTACACTGTGCCATCTTTTGACTCCCCAAAGTGTAAGAAGATCATTGCATCGCAACTATAAGGCTTTTAAATGAAACAAACCCGCAATGGCTTATTTCCTCGCAATATGCATATGATTGGCTGAGTTGGAAAGCAGTCATTTGATCTAGGAAAGTAGAAGGGGGTTGAGAAGTATTTATGTTTGCAAGGTCAGTTGAAAGTCCATGAAATTAAGACATTTTTGACTCCCCAAAGTGTAAGAAGATCATTGCATCGCAACTATAAGGCTTTTAAATGAAACAAACCCGCAATGGCTTATTTCCTCGCAATATGCATATGATTGGCTGAGTTGGAAAGCAGTCATTTGATCTAGGAAAGTAGAAGGGGGTTGAGAAGTATTTATGTTTGCAAGGTCAGTTGAAAGTCCATGAAATTAAGACATTTTTATAACAAGATTTAAGCATTGACAAAGAAGATGCGTTTGTTGCGTAAGGTAGAAAATGTTAGACAAAATGTCAAACTAATTTCAGAGAGGATTTTCAAGGTTTAACAGATAAAATGCTAGTTAAAAAATATTGAGTTAAATGCGTTATTTTAAATACTAGTATGTGGGTAAAATGTTTGGGGGTAAATTTTTTTCACTTGTAAGTGAAATGTGATTGGTAAAATTATTTTTACAAGTAGGTAAAAGGTTTGCATTAAGGATAAGGGTGAAAAGGGCATATTCTAGCTGCCAATTTGTTACAAATTTGAGGGTTCAACTTGTCTCAAGTGTCAAATGTGTCTTCAATATGGATATATCCCTTTTTAAAATTTAATCTATTTGTCATTTAAAAGGGTTATGACTTTTGAAACTCTAAAGAAGAGGCATAGGGATAGGAATTTCTCTAATTTGATATAGGAAATAGTGTCTGAGATTGTTCAATTTCCTATAACTACATTGTGTACTTCGAGGATTGTAAAGCTTTCCATGCACATTTGTTGCATCTAGATTATTTTCATGGTTATTTTTTGTTCAATGAACAATATAATTTCTTTCAATGAAAATAATAAGAATATTGTCATGATCTAGTTGTGAATATTATATAATATTTATATTTTATACAACATAAAATTATTTATTTATTTTTTAATTTAAAAATTAAATCACATTAGTAGAATTGAAACTTCCTTTACTCTAAAAAATATGATGCTAATTACTTTTTAAAATAATAAGCTTACTCCAAATATTTTAAAATATATATTTTTTCAAAGAATCAACATCCTTTACATTATTTAAATATTTTATAATATTTACTTGTAGTTTGTGAATTTCACATTACAAAGTTACAATACTCTTGTAATATATTTCTTATAAATAAATAGTTTTATAATGTCAAGTTAAGTTTGGTATTACAATTTAAAGAGGTTGATTTTATAATATTTATTAAAACAATTTGATATTTTAATATTAAAGTTTTCAAATATAATTAATAAACATATCAATTATTTGAATCAATAATTATTTTAATATAAATAAATAAATTTATTATAAATATAAATAAAAAATCAAGATAACAATGTTTCTCATCACAAAATTAATTTAATATATTAGATGTTAATTTAATATAATATATAATCCAATATATATTAAACTATTAAAAAATAATATATCACATTATTAAAAATTATAATATAATATTATAAAATTATTATCTAATATATTAAATTATATATGTTATATATGTTTTATATTATATAGATTATATATTATAATATAATGTTAAATTAATATATTACATAATAATTTAATATATTAATATAATATATAATATATTAAAAATAATTTTATAATATAATATACTAATAATATATTAAAAATAATTTTATAATATAATATACTAATAATATATTAAATTATGTATTAAATTTTGTATATTATATAGTATATATTTTTTAATTTTTTCATATATTATATAATAATTTATTAATTATATTTTAAGAAATAAAAGTAAAATATTTAGAATGCATAAAAATAATTAATTGTCAAATGAAAAATACTTCTATTAAATCCCTTGACTAATAGTTTAACTTTGTGGTGGAAAAATATTGTGGTAAAAAGTGCCTTAAAAAATTGGAATATTTTTTTGTTATAATGTTTGTGGCAAAAAACCTTAAAAAATTGCAAAAGTTTTGAGCCAATTACATTTCAAAAAATTAGTTTTTTATATTTGTTTTGTTAAGTATTTTGCATATTTACTTTACAGTTCTTCAAAAATTTGTCAACTAATGGAAACGCATTAATCGCTTATATCGAGTGAAATTTGTCTACCAATTAAATTGAAAATAATTAAATTTTAAAATTTGTTTTGTTATATAATTGACATGTATACACTGATAATAACTAAAAAAAAAAATCAAATAAAAAAAAATGTTTAAGCTCTCATTGATTAAAAAGAGAATTATTAATAACTAGTTAAGATCTGAGTGTGCCATAAGAACTAAAAATTGCTTCTACCAAATTATTCTTAAATTTCTAAACTCCTAATGGTGGAAGTACCAGTCATTAGTTTATTTATTTTTATGCCTTCTTTCTCTTTTATCTTTTTTTTTTTTTCTCAAAATTGAGATCAGTCATAATCTTTGGTCGGTAGGAGTCTGTTTGGTAGTTGCATGTTTGTGGGAATTTCCAAATTATCTGGTCAGCGATCTCCCATCATCGACTTTTTGTGAAATCTATGCTGCGTTTATTCTTGGGAAAACAAAAAGTTATGAGGCTGCAAGGGATCCAGGTCCAACAGTTTTACAGATGCTATCGCCAAATAAAGTCCAAATCGGTAATAATGGCTTCCCCCGTTGAAGGAGCAACCTCCAGTACGCCTGCAATATCTATTAGCAAACAAAATAATAACGAAAATCGCCCCTCCAGTTCCAAATCTTCTAAATCCAGACGGTCTTTATTTAAGGATCTGAAAAATCAACCCCAATCTGCCGTTGTTATTGATGATAATGAAGAAGAAGGAAAGAATAAATCGAAGGGCTGGCGTGTTTATCTCATCATATCTGCAGATATGCCCAAGACATATGTGGGTGTCACCACAAACTTCAAACGCAGGTAAATTTTATACATTAAGTGTTCTACAAATATTACTGTATCACTCTTTCAAAGCATACTTAATAGTTTTTACCATTCACTGCAATTTAACGAACCCTTACTTCTTATATTCGCAGCTGGTCACTTATAAATTAATTGAGACCTAATTTATGCTTTCCAAATTCTATAAAGGAAGGGGCTTTTGTAGACATGGCATTTTCATGTGCATTCAACTGAAACAGCACAACAAGGCCAAATTTGGTATAGAAAGCCAGATTGACCGATCATAAGCAGAAAGAAGAAGTGATAATAGGGCCTTCCGAAATAAAACTAAAAGGTTTTCTAGTTATAAAGTAATACCCACTTAGTATGCCTCCTTTTTAAAGAATTTGAGGTTTTCAAGGTCCATATCAATGCTTAGAAAAGTTTTTGGAAAAAAATGCATTAATAGCATACAAGTGAGTTAATTGTTTCTTCAGTTTTAGGTTGAACCACTACCCTGCTAATAGCATTTAGATTACAAAGCTTTACAAAGAAAATCCAAAAGAGCAACCAGGTTTGAGTTTGATTTTGCATTCAGTAAATTTTTTTTTAAGAGATGTCACTTAACAGAAAAAAATTGGGAAAAACCTAGCTAAAGTGTACTCCATATTTTATTTCATATGTATGCAAGTTTTCTTCTTTTATTTTTGAATCTCTCTATGGAGCTTTTATTGTTCTGTTTTCTTTCCTTTGACCATTGTATTTGCTTCCAAGTCTCGCCTTTCATTTTACTTCATTGCATTTTAAATGACTGTTTCTGAGTAAGAAATACATACAGATAGCCTCCCATCTTCAGTTTGTTCTTTTCTACCTGCTTTTCTTTATCTCCTCTGCTGCATGCCCATGGTGCAGCTCTCTTTTGTTCTGTGTTTGCTCACTGTTGTAAAAATTATCTTCTCCTTTTACTCTGAGAATTTTAACTTCTATAGAATTCACAATCAATGAGCTTTGAGCGTGCACTTGAAAAATTGATTGAATATGCTGAATTTGCCCCTTCTAATGAAATTCGACAAATTCATTCTTTTATCTCCTGTTCACCTTAATTGTGAATTAGAAGACAAGTATCAGAAACCTGCATTATGTATCAACACACAATCCATGATGCTGCCCAAGCAAAGCATTTTATCCGTTGCTCTAATGGTAGTTAATCAGATAAGGAACTGGAAACTATAATGATACTGCTATACTTAGATTATACTGTGAATGGATGTACGTGTGACAAGGAAATCAATGAGGCTCAGGCTATGTGTAACAGACCATGTGAAGGAGGCTCGGGCTTTTATGTCATCAGTGGCAGAAACATGACTGGAATGAGCCATCACATTCTGAGACAAAGGAGAAATGCAGCAGCAACTGAAATCTCCATTTCTGGCAGAAAGAAGTCAATTATTGGGCAGTATGTCAGACCATATGTCAAGAAGGCTTGGGCATCTATTTCATCAGAGGCAGAAAGTTGAAACATGACAGAATTAGCCATCACATTCTGAGACACAGGAGAAATGTGGTGGCAACAGAGATCTCAGTTTTTTGGCTTTCCCTCCTTTCTGGGATGAAAGAAAAAAATCTCAAGAAATGATGAATTTTTATTATGAAGCAGACACTGTTTTGTGAGGAATCTACCATTTTTTTGGTATGTTTTTGGGAATGTCTGGTAAAATTAATAATCAATATGGAGCCAAAGCTGTCTGGAAAAAACAGTCCCAAAAAAATTATCCAAGTGAATATACTCAAGTATCACTGCCCCTTCTGAACTCTGTTGCTAAGAAAATGGTATTAAATGTCTATATGCTTGGAGTGATAGTGAAACACTAGATTCTCAAAGAGCCCGATGTAACTTTGATTGTCAAAGTACACAACTATTGGCTCAAACATCTGATTGTTTACTTATGCTATCAACTTGTGAAGCCAAATAGCCTCACAACTAGTAGAAGAGGCTGCCATGTACACTGCCTCTGCTGAACTCAATGTCACTGCCACCTGCTTCTTGTTGAACCAAGATATCATCCTTGACCCCAACCTAAAACAATACCCTAAGTGCTCTTCATAGAACAAGCATCTCTTGCCCAGTTAGAATTCGCAAAGCCATACAACATCAACTCTTCATCTCTAACATACGTCAATCCATAATGAATTATGCCCTTCAAGTATCAGAGCACTTGATTGCAGCATTCCATTGAATCTGCCTTGGCTCAACCATGAGCTAATTCAATGCATTCATTGCAAAGCAAATATCAAGTTGGGAATTCACCAAATACATGAGAAAACTTATCAACTAACCTGTACTCTAAAGGACTACCAAATCTGAATTTGGATTCATAGGCAACTTCAAATTCAAAACCATGGAGGTAGATAGGGGTTTACCACCCATAATTTGAAATCTCTTTAGAATCTTTATTATGTACCTCCCTTGACCAAGGAAGAACACACCTATACCCTGCCTCACCTCAAGACCCAAATAACATTGCATAATGCCTATTTCCTTAATATCAAACTCAAAGGCCAACTCCCCCTTAGATCATGCTATGAGCTTCTCATTCCTCCCTGTAAGGATTAGGTCATCCACATATAGGACCAAAACTAACAGATAAGATTTATCAAACAGATAGTAAGGCTAGGTTTTGCAAGTTTTGGTGAAGCCCAAATTTAAGTAGTACTCATCAATTTGTGAGTACCAAGCACATGGTGCTTGCTTCAGCCTACTTCAGCCTATATAGGGCCTTCTTCAAATGGCATAAATGGGTCTCTTGCTCATGCACTTCAAACCCCCCAGGCTGATTGACATACACTTCTTTCTCTATTTTACCATTTGAAAATTTGTCTTTACATCCATCTTATTTAAAGACTAACTGAAATAAGATGCAAGAGACATAATCACCTTGATAGAAGAATATCGTGCAACTAGAGAAAAGTTGTTATCATAGTCAACTCCCTCTCTCTAGGAGAACTCCTATGCAATGAATTTGGCCTTGTACTTCTCTATTCTTTTCTACCACATGCTTCACCTTCTACAACCACCTAGAATCAATCACCGACTTCCCTTCTTGTCTCGGCACAATCTCCTAAACATCATTTTGCATAATAGAGTGATACTCCTTTGCCGTGGCATCTTGCCACATCTCCTTTGAACTTGCCTCGTCAAAATTGGAAGGCTTTGCATCAATGATGGCAGACATCAATGCAACATAACTCATAAGCGTTTGAGGGGGATGACTTGCTTTTAAATAAGCCTTTGGTGCTCCTACTTGTTCCTGTGCCTCCTGCAATGTCTAAGTAAGCCATCTAGCTTCCTAGCTATACTAAAAGGCAATGACAGATTTGTGAACTACATTCGGTATTGTTGGACTTTGCAGTTTGGCCCCATAAACAACAATCTGTTCACCCTCAACCTCCATAGAGGCTCTTGAGACTTACAAGACCAAGCTTCTTCATCAAACTTCACATCTCAGTTTACTACTATCTTGTGCTAGGATGAAACATAGACCTTGTAAGCCTTGGAGGATTCGCTTTATCCCACAATCTAACCCTTCAAGATGGAGAATTCAAATCTTGTTCTCTTCTCCTTTGGTGCATGAATGTAGAGAAAACTCCAAACACCTAAAATGAGAAGCATTAGGCTTCTCTCTTGTGAAAAATTCCTTTGGAGCCTTGTCCGTTAACACCTAGTGGGGACACATGTTCAAAATGCAGACAACAGTATTGCATGCCTTTGCTTAAATAAACATTGGCAAATCTAGATCATGGATCATGGATTTTGTTAACTCCCTATAATGAACTTGAACTACAATCCCATTTTGTTGAGGGTTGTAAGTTATAGTCAACTCCCTCTTGATCCTTTGATCCCTACAAAAGGCATCAAAGTCCTTGGAGGTATACTCACCTCCATTATCAAACCTCAAGACCTTAATCTTCCTTCTAGTTTGATTCTCCACAAGAGCTTTGAACTCTTGGATTTTCCCAAAGATCTTATCTTTGGTCTTTATTAAGTAAATGCAGGTTTTCCTAGAGGAATCATCAATAGATGAAACATAGTAAATGTTACTTGACAATGAAGTTACTAACATAGGTCTGCACACATCTAAATGAATCAAACCAAAAATATCTCTTGATTTGTTCTCATTTCTAGGGAAAGTAGTCTTGGCATGCTTGTGAAGTGTGCAACCCTTGCACACTCCTATCTTCTTTATCTTGAAGTTTGACAATCCCTCAACCATGTCCTTTAAGAGAGACAATACTCCATACTACATGTGACCAAGTCTCTTGTGCCAAAGCTTGGACAGTTGGTCACTGCCATACACCAATGCTTTGTCTTTGATTGGATTAGCAAGTAATCCATATAGGCCACCCCCTCACATAACTCTAGCCAAAAATCAACCAAGCTTTTGGATAAGATCTCTAATAGTGACTTGCTGATTCTCGAACTCAACCACACACCTAAGATCTGTCATGGATGACATTGAAAATAAGTTCTTAGTTAACCTATGAACATACAACACATTATGAAGCTCAAGAACATAACCTAAAGGCATGTAGAAGGAAATAGATCCCACCCTTGTAATTGGACATGTGGCATTATCATCAAACTTCACTTGTACACCTACCAGTTGTTCCTAAAGTATAGTTTTCTGAAATCCTTCTTATTGAAGGTCATGAGGTCTTGATGCTCCAGAGTTCACCTTGTTGGTGTAAATAGGTGTTTTACCTATCTAGTTCACTTATAGGTCCTATTTACATATTAAGTTTACTTAGGTCCTAGGGAATCTTTCTAGAAGTCTTAGGTGTCATGTGATCTTATCTTATCATATCATACCATTTAATGCTTGTGTTCTAGGTCATTTAATAATGTTGAGGTAGTTGTCTCATTGTACAAGATTAAGACACATGACAAGATCTTGTCTAATCCTATCTCACAACTTTGCCTTTATAAACAAGGAATCATATGTACATTTCATTCAATTCAATACCATTGCAATTTTGAGCATTGCATATTGATTACATATTATCTTGCATCCATTATTGCAAATTTATGCTTTTGCTTTTCTCTCTCGTAGAAGGTTCTTTTTTGGGTTTTGCAGGTGATCCTGGAGGCTTGAGTCCTTGAGTGACTCTAACACATCTACCACTCTACATGAGAAATGGTGTTAGTAGATAGACATGACACCATAGAGAAGATTATCATCAAGTTTGGATGAAATCTTATCCATTGTTGAAGCTTTTGCACTCCCTACAAACTACTTTTGTTGTTGCTGCTTGCTTTTCCCTTTCTTCTCAAGACATTGAGAAGCATAGTGTCCATTCTTGTGGCATATGAAACATTTGATATGGCTCAAGTCTTTCTTCCCCTATTGAGAAGAATCAGAATCCTCTTCCCCTTTTGACCCTTCTCAAGTCCTCCTTTCTTATCACCATTTTTTGTCTTCCCAATGAGGGCTAGGTTTTGACTCTCGTCCACTCTAGTTGAAAAGTCTCTAGTCTTGGCTCCTCTTGGATAAAATTATCCCAAAGCTTCTATATTATGACCCTTCTTGCAATAGATTAATTCAAAAATAGAAATTAGAGAATATACACAATATATGAAATAAAGAGAGCAATATTGTATTGAAGCCATAGAAAAAACTTACAAATTATTGTGGGCCTCTTCAAAGGGGAAACCTCCTTTGAGAAATGCTGAATACAAAATATTCAATGGATGATCTTTCCACTTGCCTAAGCTCTCTATTTAAACTAATTGTATTGAAGAGAACTACCATTTCCTATACATGTGGAATAATTACAATTAGCTAAATGGATGACTCACAAAGCATATGAGTCCAAGCTTTTAGTAATAACACTTAATACAAAAGTAAAAAGTTAGGACAAAGGAGTCCTAACATGCCCTCCCTCTAAAAGATTTGACCTCAAAACTTTAGATGAGTAAACTATAGTTGTAATTTTAGTAATGGTTCCCACATTGCTTCTTCTAGTTGCTTACCACTCCATTGTACTAGAATCTTGGTTATGGTGCAAGCGTAGAGCTATTATTTTTGCTTGTCAAGGATAGACATAGGTTTCAATAAAAAGAAGAGGGTAGCTTTAACTTGTATTCCACGGGACCAATTTTCTATAGAACTTTATAAGGCCATAAAACTTGGATGCTAGTTTTTTATGACCCTTCATCTTCAAGGATGTTTGTTTATAAGGTTGAAGTCAGGGAAAGGCCATGCCCCCAATGTTGAAAGCATAGTTTGCGGACTCGGCCGACTCGCCGCGGACTCGGGAGTCCCTACCTTGGCCGAGTCCACTCGCCGCGGACTCGGGAGTCGAGTCCAGGAGAGTCCTGGGTCAGGACTCGGGAGTCCAACCTCAGGAGAGTCCTGAGGTCAGACTCGGGAGTCCCAACTCAGGACTCTCCTGTGTGGCTGGGAGTCCAAAGGGGTTGAAAAGAGTCCTGAGGTTGGACTCGGGAGTCCCAACCCAGAACTCTCCTGTGTAGCTGGGAGTCAAAAGGGGTTAAAAACCCATGTTTTTTTTAACTTTTTCTTTCATTTTAACACTCAAGTTTGTGAAATAGAGGTCTGCAAATTGAATTGGGGTTGAAAGAAGCCAAGATTATATGTAAACATTTATAATCTTATGATGTTATACATTGAAACTATGAGTATTTGATGACTATGAATGATTAAATTTCAATTATTGAGTGTTTGATGATCATATGACATGTAATATTTGAATTATGAGTGTTTGATAATCAAATTAGGCTCTTATGTTCTCTAAATGCATTAATTTGTTCTTGTTTTTTTGTAAAACTACGGTTTTTTTTTTTGCCGAGTCCTAGCCGAGTCTTTTCCCGAGTCCGTGCCGAGTCCCGAGTCCGAGTCATATTTTTGGGCTGCCGAGTCTGCGGCGAGTCCGAGTTTTCCAACTATGGTTGAAAGTATGTTTTGAATGGAGTTGATTGGTTTGCAACTTCATTTGGTTCTGTGCAGTGTGTAGGTTGTCCTTGAGGGTATAGAGACTATTATTGTGTGTGGTGAGTGTGGATCAATTGCTTGCACCTTGGAACTTCCTAGGATTATGTCAGGAGAGATAGCAAGGTTGACCATAAACAACTTCATATGGTGTCATCTTAGTCATAGTGTGATAAGTGGTATTATACCACCATCCCATAATAAGTAGCCATTTGACCCAATGAGTCGGTTGATCTAAAGTGAAGCAATGTAAATAGTTCACCAAGCACTTATTGACAATTTTTTTTAGGCCATTTGTTTGTAGATGGTATGTTGAGCTCATTTTAAGCCGGGTATTGTGTCATTGGAAAAGTTCTTGCTAGAACTAACTTGTAAAAATGGGATAATTTTGCTAATAATGGAAGCAAGTATGCCATGGAGGTAGAATATTTGGTCAACAAAGGTTTGGGTGATAGTGGAGGAAGTATACGGATGGGCTAGGGAATAGAAATAGGCATATTTGGAGAGGTGATCTATCACCAACAAAATGATTGATTTTCTGTCCGACTTTTGTAGCCCTTAAATAAGTCCATGAAAATGTTGCTCCATAGCTTGATGGGAATAGGTAATGGCTGTAGTATGCTTGGGATGTGACCATTTCACCTTTATTGCATTGACAGATCTTGCATTCTTCCACAAAGTTTTTAATGTTTTGTTCATGCCCTCCCAAAAAAATTCCTATAGAGCCTTTTGCATGTTTTTAAAAAACCTAAGTGGTTGGATGATGGCGAGGCATGTTGTTTGAGTAAAATTTTATGTTGTAGTGTTGACTTTCAAATATAGGATGGCCTTTGTGACACAAATAGTGTCCATCCGAGGAGTAATTTGACTTAGAAGGACTAGTGGACATTTGATGTTTGGTGGCCTTCATGCATGCACTTGGGGAAGGGTAATGATAGTGCACAAATGGCTGTATAATGCATTTGCCACAACATTGTCCTTTCCTTTTTTGTAGGTAATCTCCTAGTCATTGCCCATAAACTTTGTGACCCACTTTTGTTGCTTAGGAGAAGAGACTTGTTTTAATATAGAAGTGTTTTTCTTCAAGGTATGGGAGCCACTTGTTCATTTCATGGATGGGAAGCATCTCTTTCTCATATGTTGAGTGGGTGAGATTTTTGCTTATAAGTGCTTGGTTGGTGAAGGCAAGGGGTTTTCCTTCTTGCATTAGGACAAGGCCCAATCCACTCCTTGAAGCATCACTTTCAACGAAAAATGATCTAGAGAAGTTCAGCATAGCAAGAATTGGTGTAGTGCACATAGCCTACTTGAGCATTTCAAAGGCCTTTGTAGCCACCTTCGACCAATGGAATTTTTCTTTTCAACATGGCTGTAAGTGGAGCTACAATTTTCCCACAGTCCTTGACAAACTTGTAGTAATATCCTATGAAGGCCAAAAATCTTTGAAGGCTCTTGAAGACTTTGAGTTTAGGCCAACTTTTTATAGCCTCAATATTTTTGGATCCAACTCCTTCCTTGGAAACGATGTGCCCTAGGTATTCAATTTATTTTTGGCCAAATAAGAATTTGGAGCATTTGGCACATAGTTATTGTTAGAAAGGATTTGGAGGGTATGGTCTAGGTGCATTAGATGCCCTTCCCATTTTCTATTATATACAAGGATGTCATCGAAGAAGACTAAGATTAACTTTTAGAAAAATGGTCTGAAAATCTCATTCAACAAGTTTTGAAATATTGACAGTGTGTTGGTGAGGCTAAATGACAGGACTAGAAATTCACAATGGTCGTCATTACTTCTAAAATCTATCTTAGGAATGTCCTCATCCTTAATGTGGATTTGATGATACCTTGATTGTAAATCCAATTTGGAGAAGTAGGCACCATGCAATTTTCCCAAGATATCATTGGCCACCAGAATAGGAAAATTGTCCTTGATAGTGATTTTATTCAGCTCTTGAGAATTGATTCAAAGTTGCCAAGACACATCCTTTCTCCAAACTAGTAGTTTTGGGGAAGAGTAAGCACTCATGCTTGGTTGAATGACGACTACTTGCAATAGTTTGTGGATCATTTTTTCTATTTCAATCTTTTGGAGGAATGGGTGCTAGTAAGGACATATATTTGGAGGTACACTCCCAGGCACTAGCTAGTTCACGTGATCTTTGGTACATTGACTGGTAACCCTTTTGGTTCTTTGAAGATGGTTGTGTGTTGAGACAACATTTCTTCTAATTCCATTTGTTGGGTTGAAGTAGATGATTCATTGAGCTAAATAGAAAAATGTTGGGCAATAATTCCTTGAGATCCCTTTTTAAGCAACTTGTTCATACAATGAGAGCTTATGACACTTATTGATCTAAGAGTAGGTCCTTTTAAGGTGTTTTGCTGACCATTATATGTGAATTGCATCCATATTTTTGAAAAGTCCCATAGGATAGGTCCAAGTGTGTATAGCCATTGTCCAAGCGTGTGTACCCAGAACTATGTCACAACCACTTAAATGTATGACAAAATTATCTGATTTTATATTGTAGTCCCTATTGATATGTGAACATTTTTGCATTTTCCCTTGCAAGGGAGGGCTCCCTCATTCACTATCATAACTTCAAAACTGAAACATGGGTATACATATCAATTGACTTGTGTGGCTAATCAAGGGTTGATAAAGTTATGTGTGTTGCTAGAATTGATGAGGATGGTGAGAGGATGTTTTTTAAGGACACCTTTACCTTCATTGTTTGAGGAGTTGTGACACCTGCCAACATGTGCACAAAGATTTCAGATTTGCAGCATGGGTTCCTCACTTGCTGCTCTTCCCCTTGTATCTTCACACTCTTTCAAGTTCTAGAGGTGATTCCACATCAAACATTAACAACTTCTATTCTACACAATAGTGACTAGAAGCATATTTTTTATCGCAATTGTAACATAACCCTTTTGTTTGGTGAGCAATCATTTCTTCATGGGTGAGGTGCTTGATGGTCGATATGCAAGCACTTGAAGAGGGTGAGGGCTGTGCATCCTATGCTGGTATAAGATGAATGTTGGGGCATGCTAGCCCGTGAAGCTTTATACAAATGGCTTTGAGCTGCAAATTTATCTTCAGCTAAGTAAGATAATTGGAGAGCATCCTGGAATGTGGCAGGCTTAAATATTTAGACTTTAGCTTGAATATCATCTTTGAGACCATTGATAAAACAACTTTTGAAGAAATTTTCATCAAGGCCATTTGTCTAATTTGCTAATTTTTGAAACTGGTTTGGTAGTCATAGATTAAATGTGTTGTGTGTAATTTAGTTAGGGCTCACGTGAAGTCTTCATATGCACTTGGACCAAAATGGTTGAGAGCCTCCGTACAAAAAGTCCCATTGGACAAAAGGTTGGGATTTTTCTAATCATTGAATAGTATCATGCTCCAAGTGGAAAAATACAATAAAAGGATTTTGACCTATTGGGACTTAATGGATTATAAAATACTACTCTACTCTATATAACCAACTAGTAGAGTTCATACCATTAAAATTTGGAAAGTTGAGTTTAGGTGCATGTTGATGTATCGAGATTTTGAAGGTTGGACAAATCATTAGTGTTAAGAGTTGCCCCATGTCAAAATGTGAATTGTGTTGGAGTGATGTTCTTATACATAGTAGTAAGGGCACCCAATCTATTGTCCAAGTCATTGAGATTGGAGAAACTTGCTTCCATATCAAACTACAATTGGTGGACTTTATCTTCCAAGGAAAGCTTCAATTGGTCCTAAAATTTGCAACTGCTAGCCATAGTGGACACTTGGGGTTACTAAAAGGGGTACTTGAGTTATATGGCAAAATAATTAGTGTGAAAAAATGATTGCAATGGGGTGGGTGCATGGATGACATGAAAAATTGCTTGGCTGCAAAAAAGGGTTTCTAGAGTTAGGTAGCAAAATGATCAACTCAAAGAGAGGATTTCAATGGGACAATTGTGTGGATGGGGTAAAATTGGCCCAAATTTTCTAGATGAAACTATTGAATTCTTCCCAATTTGAAAATTGGCAAATTGTGTAGGAGCCAAAACCCCAATACACAATTGCTTCAAATTTGGCAATTACTTCTGATTACTATATATATATATATATATATTCATCTAGCAAAATTAAATATGATCAATGTGGCATTGTGTAGGTCAACCAACATTTGCCCAATATGCCCATATCTATTATTAGAGACAAGTGTATAATAGGGAAGGTTTCTATAGGGTGTGTTTGGTTTCTGAATTCAGAAATATACTTATCCCATTCATAATTAGTGTCAGCCCAATGTTTTAGATCTCTAATTATGGAGGGTGAAATTATCCCATCGCCGACTATCCCATCTTTGAGGTATGATGCAAATAACATGCTATGGCTAACCACTTATTGATGAATCACATATTACAAATGGCTAAAGGTTGCTTAGGGCTAGGTTTCAAAAAAGAATTATGCACTCTTCCTATATACTTCAAGGCATGTGGAAGCTCAAAGTTGCATATAGATGTTATTTGGGGCTTGGGTATTGGAGTTTAAGCACCCCTCACTTCACTAGACCCCAAGAGGGTGAGGTGAGAGCATATGGTGGATAGTCATTATGTTTAGTGCTATTATTTTTGTAGGTGCGGTGAAGTAAGAGCATATGTTATTGAGGCTCCGGTATTGGAGTTTGGGCAAGATTTTTAGTGCCATTATTTCTATAGCCACCTTTTGATCACCAAGATCCCAAGAGGGTGAGGTGAGAGCATATTGTGGATAGTTGTAGAAAGCTCTAAACTTTTGATGCTACTATAGAGCACAACCCTAGAAAGAGCTTTGATACTAGATGTTATAATCCTTCCTACAACAAATTAATCCACTAATAAAATAATAGAGATAATGCATTGCAAATGAAATAAAGAGAGCAATATTGTATTGAAGTCACAAAATCATATTACAAAATATTGTGGGCCTCTTCAAGGGGGCAATCTCCTTTGAGCAATGCTCAATACAAAATAGTGAATGGATGATCTTACCTCTTGCCTAAGCCCTCTATTTGAACTATATTGGAAACTACCCCTTCCCATAAATGTGGGATAATTATAATTAGCTAAAGGGATGACTTACAAAGCATATGTGTCCAAGTTTTTATTAATAACACCTAATACAAAAGTAAAGAGTTTTGAGAGGGTTGTAACATCTCAAAAGTAGGAAGATCTCACAAGCATAGACACCCTGAACAAATAAGTCTCAAAGTGGAGAGAACCCATTTATAGGTATGGGCATCAACTCATCATTGGCCACCTTCACCATGATAGCAGCAAACTGACCTCAAAGCTCGGTGATCTTTATAAGATAACAGCCACTGTGTCTATATTGCTCAGGGGCATGGCATTGAGTTTGTTCTTTGGCCTTTGATTTCTCCTAGGGTATCCTAGTGTGGCCTTCTGGCCTTGGATACTCCTTGATGAGTATTATCTTGTACAATGATCAATGATGGCTCAGACAGTTCTTCATTTTCAACACAAGTAGGGATATTCAATGAGATTTCCTTCCATTTTTCATCAGCACATGCTTTTGGGGCTCTTGTTCACGATTCATTGGTATTTGTTAGTGGCACAATGCTGTATTTTGGTTATGTACTTTTAATGTTTTGGTTCTAGGGGGTTCTCTCTTCCTAAACTTTCTATTTTTAACTGTTGCAACCACTAGTCCCATTGAGCTACTTTTGGCCATTTGTGGACATTAATATACTTACTTTCTTTAGTCGGATCTTGAGAAATGTTTACATTCTGGTATAGAATTATCAAGGCATCGTATATCTCCTTCACTGACTTCTCTACAATGTGAGGGATCAAATGGTTCTTCAGCAAATCTAGGATGATTCACTTTGTCTTTGCCAACTTATTGTTATGTTTAGCCAGCTAAACAAGGTTGGTACGAGCTACAACCTTCATCTCCACAAAACTCCAAAGATTAACCTTCTCTAGTAGCATCTGTAATCTGCATTCCAAGGTGTGAAGTTGGAACTTCCCTCTAGATATTCACTCTCTGAGACTGGGATTACTCATGCCTGCAATTCTTGGAACATGCTAAAACCAAATAGATCAGCCAAAAATAAATCAGACCAGCCTGCCTGTCACAGGTGCAGATCAGCACTTAGGGATTTCCACCCTACAACCCCTCAAAGGTTTGGATTACTTCAATCACTGAACCAAGGGCATCACACGTGCTAGAATATCCAACAACTCCCTTTCGCAGGTAGCAGCCTACTCCATACTTGGATCTAGAAGATTCGAGATTACATGTTTTGATAACATGCTAATTTTCAGAACATGGTAAGCAAAATATGCACTCAGAAATTTTAATCTTAAACCACGAAAACTTCAATCAAAACAATAATATTTGAATATGCTAATCTACAAATACATACTACTGAAAATATGAACAGTGAATACACAGTATTTAACTCTCAAACCCGCAACTGTCTTCTCATTAAATCTGAAAAAAATACACTGCATTGGAATGAGATTTTAGAAAATAGACTATATGCATCATAATTAGAATCAAAATATGTGCCTTTAAAAGTTTAAATAGACAAGTGCACTAAGAATCCAACTAAGAGAAACTAGATAAGGTGTCAAGTGAAGCTCCAAGGTAAGCTTATAACTCACTGGAGTGACACTCAATTTGACTGATCAATTAACTAGTCTGACTAATCAATCAACCCAGTTTAGCAACTAATAAGTCCTAATCAAAGTAGTTGAGACTAAGTTACATCGACAAATCACTAAACTTTCAAATAGTTAACTTGGTGCTAACCTCAAAGAAGACTTGCTACGCAACTGTGGCCTCCCCATGCTGATCTGTCAGCCACATACAGCTCTAGATCTACTGTTGTCATTGCTGTACCTATTATCACGAGGGATTGCACCTGAATGCAAAACTGAAAAGCTCAACAATCCTGTGTAACATTGGAATATCCTTAGGTTGTGGGTACCCTATAACGAGGATAGACCTCCAGATTATGGGCTGGTTCCCCTTTTGATCTCCTAGAATCTAATGATATGTGTGGGAAAAGGGATAAAGATTACAAAATGAAACTCTAATGATAAACTGCTTCTAGGAGGTGATGCACCGAAGAAAACTAAATGCAGACTGATTCACAACTAATACTCTCAGAAAAAAACTGTTAACACAATTCAACTCGAGCACCTTAATCACATAAATGTTTCACTAAAAGGCTCTACTTAATTTTACCTCACTAAGGAAAATTGGGTTTTCACAAATTAAGAGAAAATATAAACTTTAAAAGCACAATTAGTGACCTGTGATAAACTGCAATTGTGTATATGCATCAATAAATGAGACATAAATTTAAAGGTTTCTGGTTTGAAACACAATAAACTTGCATCAAATCACTTAAAAGATACAAAACACTAGAAGCTTCGAAGGTAAACTATATTTCTTTTGAGTATTCCGAAGGAAATTTTTGCAAAACTCGAACAATATTCTGAAAACTCAATATTGTTGTATATTAATCAAATAAAAGCTAACTTACAAGATATTCTTTTTGCGGAATGCAAAAGCAGAAAACATGAACTGAGAAAAAGACTAAGTCTTTTCTCAATATATACAAAGTAGAAAACTCCAATGCATCAAGAGGTGGAACTGAAAGCCAACTAAGAGTGAAAAATATTTTGAAAGTATCCTTTCACGAGCAAAGAAGACAAGCCTCAACAAGAGGGCCCACAACTGAAGCAAACTGAACTCAGAATGTTGCAAACTCCTCCCTTCAACGTGCATGATCAAAAGTCCTCCAAAACTAATGTGAAATTGCAGTTATGTTTCACCATTTGCTCCATTTTTTCTTTGCATGATTTTGGGAAAAAGAGACTATTCGATTAAATATTAAAGATAATCAATATGATTATTTTAATAATTATCATGAGCGCTCTCTTGTTTTTACATTGCATGGTAAATATTAAGGTATTAATATTTTATTACATATTTTGTCTTATTTAAAATCATGCAAAAGATACAAGCTAAGTGTTTTTCACTTCAAAATTAAATGATAATATTGAGACTTAACTCTCAACTCCACCAATATGCATGATGAATCATCTTTGGTTGTGCAAGTTTGAAAAGCATGCAAAAAAGGCCTCAAAATTGGAGCAAACTGAGTGATGTCCAAAACTCCCCTTGAGTGATGGTCAACCCATGTGGGACCTTAAAACTAATGTAAAACTGCCCTTTGAGCCTTGCAATCCTCCTAAAAAGGTGGATCTGTCTTTTTCCTTAGAACTGGTGACGATTTCTCAAAAATATGAACTGGATTGGTGAGAAATTTAAAGGGTTTTTTCGCCTCATTGTTTTATAATTTATATCCAAAAATCACGAAAACCCAGATCGTAGATTTCGAGATATGATTGAAACACGCGACCACTATTCGTTGCATCTTTTGAATCTTAGAGGGCAGCATATTAGGCTCAACCCTTGTGGAAGCCCATTTTACACCACATGCTAAAATATTGAACATGATGAACTAGCCATGAAACATATACCTGTACCTGATAAATCTTTGAATGTCTGGTTTTCTTATTTAATTTGCTCAAATGTCAGAATTTTTTCTCACCCCAGTTTAATAACTGCCTGATAAAACTTTACTAATTTAGCTGGTAGCTAAAAATTAGTAACAATACCATCACCGTGAGAATGCTAGCTGAGCAACTCAAGATTGTTAGTAATTATGAATCTCCATTGTTAATTGCCCAAAAAGACGATCCCGTCTTTCTCTTTGTACATTTGCTAACAACTGAATCATTTACATGCATCAATTGAATGATTTTAAGCATGTTTTGCAATGTAAAGCTACTCAATCAAAGAATCTTCCTCTCTATCTTGAACTTATCCCACCATATTTAAATCACTTAATGTGCAATACTCTAGAGAAAGATTGCTACCCATCCGCTCTTGTAATAGAATTTTGTCTTAGGTAGAATTCAGGGTATTCAGTGAGTAAAACCAAAAAACAAAGTTTATGACCAGCCAAAATTACTGTGCACCAAAAAACACTTGGTCTTCTGTTCTTGTACCAAGCCAAAACACAATGCCACAGAGCGTGATCTGTGGACTGCTGCAGCCAATTCAGAAAAAACAAAATTGAAAACCTTTTACACTTGAAGATATGATTATCATATGAATTACTAACTAGGCGCTCAAAATTTGTTATTGCATCTTCATTTTCTTGAAATAACATCTTGGGTTTCACGAAAGGCCTATAATATCTTTAATGAACTCTCTGGTATAGGGAATTAAATGCTTAATGTGTACCATCTTTTGGACATAGTCTAATGGTCAAGCTTAAAGCTTGATAGCTAAGGGTAAGCTGGATTACAAGCAAATATGCTAGATTGACCAAGGACTTCTTTGGCCAGTTCTGTTTTCTGACAATTCACCTGGATACAAACCTTTCCCAAAATCTAGAATTAATCTACCTTATCTTTCTTTGAATTCCACACCCTTTTTGTCAAGGAAGCACACTATTGAATGCAAGGATCTGAAAAGAGAATATTCTCAAAAATTGTGAAAGTCTACCTTGGCCACACTATTATTAGAGGTATCCATAGTAAAAAAAACCAAAAAGAGAATTCAATCATCTGCTGTGTGTGCACCACGCCAACAGGGACAAGAACATGCTTTAAAGAGAAAGCAGTCTTTTTTGATGAGGGGAGGTCAAAGGCTAATTCAACTGGCACGAAAAATCTCCAACAGGTCAAAGTGCCCAGGGAGGTTTAAACAAATTCATTTCTCCCAATTTGTATTTTAAATCTTAGCTGAGCATTAAAGGACAATAAATTGTTATAAACACAAGTTGAGGTTTTATGGTTTTCTTTTATACCAAAAGTTATGCTTACCACCTATGTTACCAGATTCCTCTGTTTTGCACCGCGTGCCTGCTCCTGGAGCGTTTGGGCAAGGATACGTGCTGGGGAGTGGTTGGGAGCGCCCAAGCACCCCCGGGTTCTCTGTGGGTCTGCTAGGTGGGTGCTCCCTGAGCGCTCCTAGCCGTGCCTGGGCATACCCAAACGCTCCCGCGGAGCTTGGGCGCCCAAAAGTAGCGGACCCACAGAAAACCCAGGGGTGCCTGGGTGCTCCTAGCCGTGCCCGGGCGTACCCAGACGCTCCCACGGAGTTTGGGCACCCAAAAGTAAAAAAAAACATTTTTTTAAGCACTTGAAGTGCAAATGAAACCCTAAAACGCCTTTAAAACATGATTTTATCTCTCATTTATCATTTCATTGCTCTAACAAACATATTTTTCCCTCCATTTTTCTCATTTTGAAGGTTGCTAGTTTTTTGAAGGAGATTGATCAAGTGCAAAAGGAATTGAGGATAGCTTGCACAAAGGAGATCTAATCACCTAAGGCATGCATTTTAACTCATTTTTTCAAGTTTTTGATGTATTCTTTCAAGTTTTTGAAGATTTTTTTCAAATTTTTTTTAGAAAAGAAGAAATAAGATTTTCTATTTGTTTCAATGTGTTTTGGTGTTCATTTTGTAATTTGTTTCAATACTTTATATTTCTTATAACAGCAAAATCAAAGTTCAAATGGCTACAAGTTCAAGTTCAGTGGGTGTTGGTAAAAACCAAAAGTTTAAAATTGATGTAGCATCTCCTTTATGGAATCATACTACAATGGTTGAACAGCTTCCAGGAGGTGGGGCATTTGTTTGGATTTGTGATGAGTGTAAAACCCAATTTAAGAGCTCATATAGTTGAGTGAGAGCTCACTTTTGTGGACAAGGTGGGAAAGGGATTAGAGTATGTAAGGGCCAACTAAATGATTTTGCCTGCAGATTCAATAGTGGCCTCTCAACATCCTTTCTTGGAGACACCCTCTGTCCAAATAGAAGACCCCATTTCTTCCCGCAAAAGAGGACCATTGGATAGGGCATTTCAAAATGAAGCAAGAGACATTGTAGAGGAAAAAATTGCACGTTGCATTTATGCCAATGGTCTTCCTTTCAACTTGGTGAGATCACCATATTGGCGTGATATGGTGGAGGCAATCAATACTGCACCTTCTGGTTTCAAAGGTCCTGGGTATGAAAAGGTGCGCACCACCTTATTAGTAAAAGAAAAAAATCATGTAGAGACATCACTCAAACCAATTAGGGATTCTTGGGTTGAAATAGGAATGTCTATTGTTTCCGATGGATGGAAGGATTGCAAAAACCAACCTTTGATAAATGTTATTGCAGTGTCCCCCAGAGGGGCTATGTTTTTGAAGGTAGTTGATTGTGAGGGGCAAATTAAGGATGCAAAATTCATTTCAAAAATCCTCATTGAGTCCATAGAGATGGTGGGTCTCGAAAATGTTGTTAAGTCATTACAAACAATGCAAAAAATTGCAAGGCTGCAGGTATTTTGGTTGAGCAAAGGTATGAACACATTTTTTGGACACCGTGCACTATACACTCCCTTAACTTGGTGATGCAAGCAATTGGCACTCAAATAGAATGGGTGAAAGATATATACCAAGTGGCTGCAGAGATCCAAATGTTTGTGACAAACCACCATATGTCACAAAGCATCTTTAGGAATTTCTTGAGATTGGAATTGTTGAAGGTAAATTTAATTTAATTATCAGTTATGTAATTTATTTTTTAATTTTATGGATTTATATTTTAATGTGTTATTATTATTAACTTATGTTTTACATGATCCTAGGTTGCCAAGACCCGATTTGCATCACACACAATCGTTTTGAGACGACTTGTGAAGGTGCAAGACGCATTGGGTGCCATGGTTATTAGCAATCAATGGAGTATTTGGAAAACATCAAGTTCAGAGAGGGCCCAAAAGGCGAAGTCATTGATCCTAGATAATGATTGGTGGGATCGTGTGGCCTATGTCTTGAGATTCACCGAGCCTATAATGAGTATGATCAGGTTTGCTGATATAGATCGACAATGTTTGGGGGAAATCTATGATGGTATTGACTCCATGATAGAAAAAATAAAGGTGATAATAGCAAAAAAAGAGAATGACCCCCAAGAAACTTTTTTTCATAGAGTTGAAAAAATCATTCACCACTGTTGGGACAAGATGAACACACCATTGCATTTCCTTGCATATGCATTATCTCCCAAATACTGTAGTTCACAGATACTTGCTTTGCCAAGGAGAACTCCACCATATAGAGATAGTGAAGTTGCTAATGGGTACAAGCAAGCATTCAAAAGATTCTTCATAGATCCAGAAGTGGTGGAAAATGTTAGGAAAGAGTTTGGCTTGTTCATCTCAGGACGGAATCATAGTCTTTGTGCTATTGAAGACCAATACAAAGTAGATGCTCGTACATGGTGGTACCTCCATGGGCAAGATTTTATGTTCCTCCAACCTCTTGCAATCAAGATTCTATCACAAGTAAGAGTTTAGTACTTACCATTCTTTAATTTATTTTGCATTTTTTATTTCTAAGTTATTATGGTTTTCTCTCCAATTTCAACAAGTTGCAAGTTCTTCGGCTGAACGAAATTGGAGTACATACTCCTATATCCACTCAGTGAAGCATAACCGGTTGGCTGCAAAAAAAGTAGAAGACTTGGTTTATGTCCATTCCAACTTGCGTCTTCTATCACATAAGCAAGATAAGTACAAGGATGGTTCAATGAAGAATTGGGACATAGCCCTTGAGTGTGCCACAACTTGGATGCATCTAGTTACCACTATCATCTACTGGTTTGTATCCTTCAATAGATTCAAATAAAACTTCTTCCAGAAGATAAGAAAGATAGAGTAACGATTTCCAGTTTAAACAAGACTAGTGCAGCTTACAGATAGAAACGACATCAAATTTCATACTTAAATGACTTATAAGTTATACCAAAAATTGGACGTTTTTGAAAGTCCAGTCCACGATATCTTCATGCAGAAGGCTCTAAATTGAAATTTCTCTTATGGTCAATGATGAGAAGCAAAAATCCACAAAATTTATGATCATAGATTTTAAAATGGAGGTCCAGAAGTGCAGAAATGGTTAGACCCTACTGCTCTTGGATGTTGTTGCTGGGCATAAAACAAGTTAAGAATATTTCATATCAGATGAAAATATACAAATTTTAGTCTTCACACATTTCCTTTGATGTCCAGAGCAATAAAACTCACTAAAAACATCCCACTAGATTTTATTTGATTCAACCTCATCTGAGCTTTCAAATGTTCTTTTCACTCTCAAAAAATTGTGTTTTTTATCTCCATTTTACTGACCCAAGAGTCAGGTGTCTTCTTTTCAATCCAATGACTGAAAAATGCAAAGCAGGGCAACTTTTTGGTATTGTTTACCTGTTTTAACAGAAAACAAACTGCAGTTTTCCTCTTCAACGATTCTACTCCTTGCTGGTGGATCAAGATATTCCAATATCTTATATGATTTTCCAAATGCCTTATTTTTGTTCTGGAACTTCTGTCTATGATATTACAACTGCCAGGTTATTGGGATATTATTTTACATAAATGAAACAGTTATAATTTCCCATTTCAACCACTCCACGACAGCTGAATCTGGCCTATAAGGATTGGTCCCCATCTGAATCAAACCCCATTAGAATTCAGTCCTCAGATCATTCAAACTCCTAGTTTTCTCAAGCCAATACATATGTGCCAAATATTTGATGAAAAGTGAACATGAGAAAAGGCCACATGACACTTATTTACTGTTATTTTTTTTGGTTGATGTGGATTGCCATCCAATGAAGGACGCTCCTGCATCATTTTTTTGAGAAATACATGTTGTATTACTCAGATATGAAATAATTACATTATTACATCAATATAATGACAGGTTTACATGGCAAGTTTTTTTTGTCAAAAAGGTAGGATAGGTAGTGCTTGAATCTGCTTTGCAATAGGCAATGTTACTCCAGTTTTGATGATGCCATTTTTCCTGTGCACTTGAGAATATTCTTGAAAGACCAGTGATGGATTTTTTCTATTTATGACTATGACATGGAAGGCCAATCAACATGATGGACATACCTTGTAAAAATGGAGAATTTTGTTCTGTATGGTCCACATTTTTCATTGTCCATGTTCCTGCTGTGTTCTTCTTGACCGTGCTTTCAACTTTTTAAATAATATCACCTTATTGTACAATGTATCAGGCCTATTTATCTTATTCAAGTTGCATTTTGCAGATGAGTGGACCATGATTGCATCTGTTAAATAACCATTTGCCCCTCTTCGTGACAAAGTAATATGATATATCATTAGGCATGGTTCTATGATGAAGTTTGGTAAAATCAGCATTCCTATTCAACTTTTTATTTTTTGGTGTTTTAGAAGCCTCTGAAATGTCCTCAATCAGTCTCATCCTGAATAGCTGGCTGACTGATAATCACTTTGTCAGCCTCAGTCATGCCTGTGTCTTTGAGGACAAACAGTAGGTTGGACCTTTGTTTCAGTTTGACATTTTTCCTTGTAGACAGCAGAGAATCCACAGGTTTCTTGTTTCTGTTCTATTTGCATAAGAGATGTTAGAAGAAGCTATGTGTTTGTACTTAAACCAAAGTCATAGGGAGATGTCAATTTACCTAAAATAATAAGAAAATTTTCAAATTTGAACAAAAAATAGCCCAAGGCAGGAAATCTCTTCAAGAGGAGCAGCCACAGGTTGACTCAAGGGACCGGGAGATTAAACAACATTGGGAAAAGGTCTTCCAGAAAGTGATCCAGATGTTCTTTGTACTTTGTAGCATTTGAAACAACTGCTCCATTTTGTTTCTCGGACCTGAAATTTCTTGAGACATGAGATGCACAAAGTGTAGTGGACTGAAGTGCAGAATTGAGCAGGGGTGACTTTGAAGAGAATAAAATTTTTCAAACCCCTTGATCCTTTGTAACAGAAGAGCTCTGCTTCCCAACAAAATGCAAGTTGTCAGACAGAAAAAAATGATAAAAAGAACCAGAAAGAATCTGCTACTATCTTCTGTGGGTTATTATTTGCTTATGATTAAGTATCTGCAATAAGGTACAGGAGTTGATTTTCTTCCACAGAGAATCATTGTAACCTACCACAAGAAACAGTGGGGGATTTTCAAAAATTGCTACTTATCAACTTAAACTGGTCAAAACTATTTCCAATTATCATTTATGAATTTTGGATGTAAAACTAGAACTGATAATCGATCCACACTAATACTTTTGATGAGTGGAGATAATGAAAAAACTACCATTCCAACCTGTTGACGTGCGTTTTATGACATGACAAACATTTTAGAACAAAGAGTCACAGACGCTCTATTCTCTCTTGAAAAACTACTTCCTATGCTAAGATTGCCAGTAAGTTCATAGGGTAATTCCAATGTTTAAGATGAACGCGGATAGGCTCTGTGGTATGGATGTGATTTGCTGTGGGCACAAGTAGATTTTGCAAGTCATTCTTAGAAGTGGAGACATGAATGCAGTACCATTTTTGGATTTTTTGATTTTATAAAAAAAAAATGAAAAAAGATTTAGGGTTTAGAGAATCTATTCTACTCCTAAGAAATCAAGAGAAGACGAAGACTAAGTGAAACCAAATAAACTATACTCTGTTTCGCCACGTTCAACGACAACTACGCAGAGCAAGTGCAATCTTCTAGGAATGTGCTTGTGATTTTCATGTGATAAATAATTGCCATCAGATTGAACAACAATTATCAAGACAGAAGTTAAGCATCCACAGTAAAGCTCAGTCTAACTTTGCACATTGGGCGAAATCATCCACCCAAAGAAAGTATGAGCTTGGTTTCACTAATCGACGTTATCAATCAATCATTCTTCTAACATACATTTTAATTTAAATCTATTAAGAGAGAAAGAAAATATGGGACCATGCAACTATTCAACAACCAAGTACTCAAAGCACCTCATGCATTTGAACTTCATTATCAAAGTAGCTTTTCACAACAATCTCATAAAACTCTCTCTTTATTTCTAACTATCTCAAATCTGCTCTAACTCTTAATCTCCTCTAATTTCTAAGCTTCTAACTATCCATCAATCTATCTTCTAATGAGAATGAGAGAGTGAGGGGGGGTTTATATAGTTTTTCCGGATTACAAAGAACGGCCCAGATTGATTCAAGATCAATGGCCAAGATTAAATTGAACTAAACCCTAATTAGGGTTTCCAAAACCACAATCAGTTAACTAAAGAGGACACTAGACAACTGGAGTGTCATCCTTATCCGCTCGTGCAGCCTCACGTTCGGCGAACCTGGACACTATCAGGTCGACCTCCTCCATAGCAATGTCGGGCAGCACGCTGATGTTGTACTCCAGCAAATCCAAGTTCTCGGCACATTCTGCAAACACATTCGCCCAAGCTGGTTCCTGTAGCAAGAAAGAACTTTTGGTAGCCATGAAGTCGAACACTTTGGTGAAGCCTTCCTTCATGATTGGCCCAGTGGTGGAGAAAACCTTATGTACTTGCTCCTTCAAAAACTTTGGCCGCAAGTGTTTCCTTCGGACAATCTCCCTGTCTAGCATATCTGCAGCCATCTCATAGATTTTTCTTTGAATTTCTTTTATTTGCTCTTCCACTCTACCACTATCCTGTTTCACCTTTTCGAGGACTCCCTTTCTAGAGACTAAGGCATAGTACCATCCGTTGAAGTCATAAGCTGCACCGGCTTCAATAACTTTATCTTCGATCAACCGTTGCTTTGAAATGCCTTTCAGTTCTCGGATGTATGGGATGATCCTGCTCTGAATGTCCTCGAGGCTGCTCCATGACTCTGCAAGATCTGCAACTCGTGAAAGTATGAAGGAAGCCTGCTCATTTACTTGCGCCAACTTTCTTGCAAACACCAATGCCTCTTTTTTCCTTGCAACCATCCAATCTTTAGCCTCCCTTGCTGTTGTCAACTCTTCTTCAAAATGAGCATCTGGTTCCTGTGAAGCAGTTGGAGGTAAAGGCGCCACTTGTTCGCCTTCGTTTAGTGGCCTAGTCAGGTGCTGGATATAATCTTTTAAACGCTGAATTTCTTTCTTGTATTCTTTCTTCTTGGCAACTTCTTTTTCTAATCTGCCCTTGATGGTGGCCACTGAATTATCCAAGTCTTCGACTTCCTGCCCCTTTGATGTCGGACCCATGTCGACAGTCGTGATAACATATTCTTCAGGAGCAATCTCGTCTTGAAACTTGTCATCCGCAGGCACTGCAATTTGCACCGTGCGATTTCCAGCTTCATCTCTTTGAATGGTTGAGAACTTTTTGGCCTTCTTTCTCGGGGCAGTCTGTTCTAATCTTGCAAGAAAATCTGCGTCATTGTCCTCCTCCGGGACTTCCACTGGCGCTTTTCTTTTCAATCTTTCCCTCAGCCACTCAGGTACCGTTGGCTGTTCGATCATGTCCTCTTGATTTTGGACGTCTGGTATGTCCTGTACTTCCTGTTCTTCTTGAATTTCCGGCACACTTTGAATTTCTTGGACTAGCTGCATATCCTGGATCTCCTGGATGGATGGGTCCTCTTGAATGCCTTTGAGGGCGGAAATCATTCCTTCCTCGAATTCTCCATCCTCGATGTCTGTGTTGTTATCTGATTCCAAGATTTCTGTGCTTGCCGGAGAGGGTTGATTATCATCTTCTATTTGGATTGGCTCTATATTTTCAATTGGAGAAGGTAACATAGCATTTTCCCAGGATTCTCTATCCATGGCAAGCATCTCTTCTATGTTCCGGGATGTAGCCGACTGAAGGGGTTTGGACTTGTGTTTCTTCCGCGAGGGACCTTCATCTATCCCTTTACCCTTGTCTTGAACTGCAGATTTATCGGCTTCTTTTCTCTTTTTGGAGTTGGCAGCATCTGCTTGTCCATCAGCATGAGATGCACCGGCGTTCGAAGAACATGACTCGGTGTCTCCCATCAACTCGTAGGTAAATTGCATATTTCTCTGTTTTAGCACTTCTACTTGCCTATCTATCCACCACTGAGAGTATTTGAAAACAGGGCGCATCAAAGTGGTTAGATCACCCATCTCAGGTTCGAACCATTTCATAGGTGGAAGCGGCTCATTTTCCTTGAAGCCTGGCTGCACATATATCCCGTCATCTTGTAGCTGGTCAGGTATTTTGAAAAGCTCTGTCGCTCTGATCATGCTCAGGGGTAACCTTGACCATAATCTTCTTCTTACATCGTATTCATCGGCTGCGTTGGCCCAAAAGTCCTCTAGGTCAACCCGATGTTTGTATCTTTCTCCGTCCACAATCTTGATGTGATGAAGCGGATCGAAATTGCTTCTGGCTTTGTATGATATAAAAGGATACTGTTGAATCTCCAGTCGAGCAACCTCTGCTGCTTGGGCTGTTGGGCATGACTCCTCCATGTTGCCGATGAAAAAGGGGAAGGTGACGGCAGCTTTCTGCTTGGGTCTTTGGATGTTCTGGTATGTTTCTAGTTGCCTTAGCACCTCCAACAACACCATCCTATTTGTCGGGTAGACAGGCAGCCTATAAGGATTTCCGGAAAATCCTTGGATTCTGATGTAGGTGAACTTTGGATATTGAATAAACCAGAATCCATACCGGCTTATCAAGCTTTTGGCTTCATGCGAGAGTCTCTGGTGCGTTCCGCCTTGAAGAAGCCTAGTGATATACATCAAAAATGCATCGTGAGCTCGCCGGAAGTGGGACTTCTCTTTCAGCTGCAGTTGTGGATAGCAGTCGTAGACTTTGAATTTCCCCTCACCGTTGCCAACCACGCCTTTGCATGTCAAGCCAGGGTATTTATAATATCTTGCCAATGAATAAACAACGTATGAGCTCATGTGGAAAACTTTGGTCTGTTCAAAGTTGACCAACTGTTCGTGCAAGCTGTCACTGATCATCCTGGACCAATTAAACATTTTGACTCCAGTGATTATCTCATCAATAAAATAATACATCCATTCTTCGAAAGGGGCACCGTGAGCACTGCCTACCATTCTGTTAAGTAGCAGAACGATATCACCATATTCTTCTTTGAAGTGGGTTCTGATCAACTTTTTAGGCATCTTGCTGGCAGTAGGCTTTGGTTTTAGCAACCAATTTTTGTTTATATTCGATGCACATAGATCCTTCTGACTTTGATAGAGTTTGAATGTGTCTTGTTTGCTGCGGTAGGATGTTCGGTTATATACTGGAATGCCAAAAGTCTCCTGGATTGCTGGTTCAGACAAGTAAGCAAGGACTCTCCCGTCAGGAGCTTCAATCTGTCGGTCTTGTGCGTTGTAATGAAGTGCACACTCTACTATTAACTCAGGACATTCTTTTGCTGGTGGAAATCCAGCTGCATGGACGATTCCGTTTCGCATCATCCTCATGGCGATTGGCGTTGGCAGACGTCCGTCAGTTCCATACATTCTCTTTCGGAAATCTTCAAGATCAACATGGCCGAGGTCTGTGTCAAGAACGTGCTCCCACTTGGACTTGATCTTTGACTGAGTTTGGACACCTTTGCTTGCAAATTTCATCTTGGCTGCTTCGAAAAAAATAGATCTGCAAGAGAAAGAAAGAAAGGAGAATCAGAATTCGATATTAAAATCAATTTGAAAGAACATTCCAGCTGGTAATCAACTTAGACTTTACGAGAAATAACAAGCTGGAATTAAAATGAATGGTGGAACTTCATGTTAACATGAAATGGACAAGAAAAATCTGCCTTGTGACTTCGTGAAGACGTGATTGCGACTGCAATGCAAGCTGATAACAGAATATTTCTTTTACTTTGCTGCAAAAATCTTTCAGCCTTTTGCCTTAAACACTTTTCTCTCACCACCTTTCTTCTCAAAATCGAGTGATTGCAAAAATGAAAAATGAAATCACTTATAGAAGTGAGAAGGTCGATCATTTTAGCATATTTGCAAAGTTTCCTTTGCATCAAGTTCGAACTCATTCTTTCACTTTGTTTCTGAATGGCAAGTTCTATCCTTAACAACTTCGTCCGGGAAAGTTTCTAATTTCATTCACAGTCCAACAAGACTCTTTTTCTCACTTTCCAATTTTGAAATTTTCATGACTTATCTCCTTTTTGGTGTTGGAAATAAAATATTAAAATAATTAAAAATAATTATTTTATGTGTCCATTCCAACCCGTTCGTTTTTATGGCTAATTACTTTTGATTTTTTCGAAAATTTCTCGCCATATCCAATTTATTTGTCCATGATTTTTTGATCGTTTCTCAAAAATACTTGGCCATGTCCGATTTTATTTGGCCAAAAATGTTTCTTGTCCGACATTTTCTAGTCACGTCCAACTTTTTCTTAGCCATGTCCAAAGATTTTTTAGCCATGACTTGTCTCTTTTCCAAAATTCTTTCGCCATGTCTGATTTTATTTGGCCATCGTCCAAAATTATTTGGCCATTTGCCTTGAGTTTTCCATAATTTTCCTTGCCATGGCGAAAATTTCCTTTGGTCTCTTAGGCGAATCTCCAAAGTGCCATGCCTATTTTAACTTTCCAAAGGCTTGGACTTAGGCAAATTTTAATCTTTTACTCTCCAATACATGGCGGACCTTGCCATTTTCTTTGCCATTCGTGCCTTAGCCATTTTTTCTTTCCTTTCATCTTAGGCGGACTTTGTCAACTTTGTAGCCACCTTACCTCTTTGCTAGGGCGGACCTTGTTGGTTCTTTGGCCATTTTAAACTTGCCTATGGCGGACTTGCCTTCTTTACTTGCCATTTGACCCTTTGCTTTGGGTATTTTCTTCTTCCCTAAGGTGGGCTTCAGCTTGCCTTTGGACACTTTATCTCTACTTTGTCCATGCCTTAGTCATTTTTATCTTGTTTTGCTTTGGGCGGACTTTGGCTTCTTTCTTGCCACTCCTTTCATGCCTAGGGCGGACTTTGGGCTTATGCTTGCCAAGACTAGGGCGGACTTCATCATGTTCTTTGCCGCTTCCATTTTGACTTGGGCGGACTTCCTTGTTTCCTTAGCCAGTGGACTTCTTGCATAGGGCGGACTTGCTGCTTTGGTTGGCCAAGACTAGGGCGGACTTCATGCCTTCCCTTGCCAACTTGAAATTACCTAGGGCGGACTTCTTCATATTCTTCGCCATTGGACTTGGTTGGAGGGCGGACTTCCATGTTCTTGTCGCCATTGTCTATATTTCCCAAGGCGGACTTCATTACATCTGTTGCCATAATCTTCATTGGCTGGGGCGGACTTTGTGACATTGATGACCATGTATAGGGCGGACTTTGGTCTTCCCCAAGCCATTGCTAACTTTTATCCAGACATACAAGGGGCGGACTTTACCATATGCCTGGCCATTGGACTTCCTTCTCAAGGCGGACTTCAGCTTGAGCCTGGCCATTGCCAGATTTTTTTAGACATTTCCTTCATTCTTCATGCTGTGACAGTCCATGGCCACTTTAACTTAGACATTTCCAAGGGCGGAGTTTAGCATCTGACTGTCCATTGCCCAGATTTTCAGACCATTGATCGAATTTTTATGCCATTGACCTGTTGGCTGAAGCTATTTATCATCCATTTCCTCTGTACCTAGGCGGATTTACCAGTCTTCTCCATGATCGTGCTCAGATTTTCATGAATTGTTCAGATTTCTTCACCATTTTCCAGATTTTCTTGACAGATTTGATGAACTCTTGCAGATTTCTTCATGAGTGTTCAGATTTTTTTTTGATGAATTTCATCAAATCTTCAACCATTTTAGATTTCTCTGTGATTTTCCAGAATTTCTCACCATTTTCGGATGAATTTTCCAGGTTTTTTGAACTTTTTGTGATTTTTCCAGATTTTTACCAAAATTTCAAAAAATCTTCGAATCGATTTTCTGAGAGTTTCGTTGCTCGTTTCGAACTTCTGAGTGCGTTTTTGAAACTCGTGGCCCTTCTAAAAATAGAAACTTTCTAAAAATAGAAATTTTCCAAAAATAGCAACTTTCTAAAAATAGACCCTAAAAAATAGGGATCCCAGAATTGCCCAAAAGTGCCAAAAAAATAGGTCCTAAAAAATAGGGGGCCCGGGGTGAGAAACCCTAAAAATATGGAAGTGTCAGAATCGACCGAAACGACAGTCGATCTTCGTCTCCCAGGCCTTCTAAGCACCATGGTGACGTTTATACATTGATCCAGACTCAATTTCACTGACTCGACTCGGGTGACCGTTCAAAATTGAAGCTAAAAAACCCCCAAACGAAGAGCAGACAAAACGAAAGCAGGCGAAAGCAAAACCCTAAAAGCAAACGACAAGGGTCCCCATCTGCAATGGGGCGAGGTGTGAGTTAGGTCACAACACAACCATCCATAGATTTAAGATTATGATGTGAGGTAGGCTAGTCATAAAATATTAAAAGGGTTATTTAGTCAAAAGCCTCGTACTCCAATTCAGTAAAATTCTCAGCAAATTACAATGAACAAAAGAAGATTTTTAAACATATATCATATAGGGTCTTTTAAACAAGCTTTTTCCTTTTGGAGGCATTGAAATCTAGAATGTCACTTATCATGTGTACCACTGATGAGGACCATTAGAGGGCTCATCTTAGATCTATTGGTCAATAGAGATTCAGTTGAGAAATCAATTGTTATCAGAGCTTAGAAGGGGCCAGGAGTTTCCAAGGGTTGAATATGGTTTTGGGCGTTGGAAATGTTACAAGCATCAATCAACATCAAGTAGTATCATATGGGAAAAAAAAAGTACAAAAAGAAGTGTTTTTGGGCCATAGTCATTAACACTAGTAATATAGATTCTTGCTCTACTGTGATGCTGTGTTCAAGAACTTTAAAATATTTTTTTCATTTTAATCTTTGTCATCTTCCAGGCAATAAGGGGGAAAACAGAAAATTATAGTGAATTGCATTTTGAAAATATAACGGAAAGGCATTTCAAGAAATATGATGTTTATTATTGATAATCTCGTTATATTCATCTTCTCATGTTGATTGAGAAATTGCAATCCATTAGAAGGCTTTATTCTCAAGAATCATATAGCATACAGTTCTGCATATGATTTGAAATTATTCATCTAAGATAATGAAAATGTACTAAAATTATTTGAGGTTTTGTTAATATATCCTTCAAAATCTGGATCAAGATCATTTAATAAAGATTAGTAGATTTCCAGATAGAGTTATTAATCAACAAACTGCTTGTGTTTTCAATACATTTCCAGAAACTCAAAAAACTGTTACCTTGTATGTGTGAAAAAAAATCTACTTTTTCTATTCCATGCAGATTGAGGCAACATAATGGTGAACTAAAAGGTGGAGCTAAAGCATCTCGAGCAGGGAGGCCTTGGCAATGTGTATGCCTGGTTCACGGTTTCAAAGACCGGTCTGAAGGTAAAATTATTATCAATTTATTATACGGCCTTAGAAAGTGTGGGATCCTCATGCAAAGAGTGGCACTGAAACTGTTACTTCTGGATCCTTTTTTTAATAATATAGGTATTTATCTTTTGTGCAGCATTCGGATTTGAATGGAAGTGGAAGCATTTTACTCAAAAGTCATCGCGTAAGTCAAAGAAACTTGACAACGTAAGTGAACAGACAGGATATTTTGCATCTCCTCTTGTTAAACACAGACAAGCAGCACTCAATAGAGTCAAGGATAACCTTGATTGCCAGCACCTAAAAATTCAGTGGCAAGAGCAGTCATCATCTTAATTAATGTACCTTAGCAAATTAGCTACCCGTCTATTAACCTGTACTATTATCCAAAATAGTGCTATGATTCCTTGTCAAGGCAACTTTCAAACAGATTTCCCCAATAAACAAATCAAGTTCGATTGTTATTTAAATGCATTTTGGCATGCATACATTATTGCATGCCTATTCTTTTTTATTGAAGAACGGAAAGTTTCGTAAGTGTTGCAGAAGGGTGCTTAGCGGCATCCAAGTGCTGTCAACATTCTCATCAATCTGTGCATCTTAATTCATACGTCAATATGTTGGAATGGTAAAACTATTCTTGCAAATCAGTAAACCAGTGCTTTACCAGGTTATAGAGGCTATATCATTTCTTTGTTGCAAATTGTGACTTACAACTTGTGACTACATTGTGACTTCCATGCTACCACTATCCCTTGCAGAGGAAGTCCAAATCCCCTATTGCTTGCCATAAAGTTCTATCATACGTAATATGATCATTTATTTTCAACCATTTCTTCTCAGCCCAACAAAGGAGTCATGCATGTTAGAATTTTTCATAAACACAAAAATTCCACCTAGGAACTAATGTCTATGAGTTAATCACAAATCTACATTGGAGAATAAAGATATTCTATATTCAATATAATGGAGCAAATTACAAAGAGCAGAGAACAAATATATATAATACACCTTTTGAATGCAACTATGAGTCGTTCCTAATTAGGAGGTGAGTTAACTTAGTTTAATTGAGATGAAAATGGCCTTGATTAAATAGGTGTGATATCTAACTACCATCAATAAAAAAATAATGAGGTAGAGGTGGCACTTGTGCACCTTAAGTCAAGGTGCACACATGTCATTATTAACTACTTAGGTGAGGAAAATTAAATATTTTTAATATCTTAAATAAATTTAATTGACTAAATGCAATATTACACCAAGGATACACTATTCTACGTGAAGTATAATATTCACACCAACACCTCGCTTAAGTGTAACTTAGGAGGAAATAGAAATGAGTTCCAACAATGAAGCCATAGTAGGTGCCCATGTACAATGATAAACCCCCAAAAAATGAGAGGGAAACCCCCCAAAAGAGGGAGAAATGTGAAAAGAGAGACTAGGTGCCTCCCTACATGTGATGTCTCTTGCACCAGAGATGGAAGAATGATAGTGAACGCTAATGAAGATCCATGCTCATTGAACAGCATTCCTTCCCCTAGGAAGAAATAAGGCCAAAGATGCATATAGAAGATTTTCTCAATCCATAAAGAAAAATAAGGGAAGAATAAAAAATGTATGTCTTAGAAATTGTAAAACATTAATTTATAGACCATATTGTCATAACTTAACCAAGTTTGTTTATGTTCATGGTCACTTGGCTTAGGAACAAGCCCATGGAGATAGGGAAATAGATCTTGCTTAAGGCAATGATTCTTTATCTTTTCTTTTTAGAACAAATAAGTTCCATTTCTAGAATGACAACATAAGAGTAAAATGAAATGACAAAAAATATGTTAGCAACCCCCAAAATGTTGGCTCTTTATATTAGTACATGTACAATTAATCCATTAGATGATTTTGCATAATAGATCCCCATAATTGTGTCATGAGCATGCTATAAATGCAAAATTAAGTGACCCCCCATTTGGAACTTTATTCAAGAAAATATTTGCATCAGTCTCCCAAACAAGTACAAGGTTTTGCATTTTATCATTAGTTTTATTACAAGCTTGTGAGTAATAAGGAGATCAATTGGAAAGCACATCAAATATGAACAAAATAAAATAAAAAAACATTACATTAGATCATAGGTATTAGAAAGAGTTTTGTGATGCTTATAAGGAGTCAAAATTGAAATTGAAACGAAGTTATGCCTTCCCAAAGAATCATACTCCAAAGGGGTCTTGAAGAGGCAAAATAAGCCCTTAGGGGTTGCCAATATGGTTAGGGGTGAAAAAGATCACCATGCCGACACTAAGACATGCTAGTCTTTTATCCTCTTTTATACCTCATTGAACAAAAGCTAAAGGAGGGGCCCACTTGAAAAGTCTTAGGTAATCTTTCTGTATAGTGCTAAGGAGATAAAAGAAGTTATGGTTGAGATCTACACTAAAGTATTCTTAACATCCTAGAATATTTGCATGTAGTATGTGAATTTAAGGTGTTGACTTATGGTTTATGCTTTGGACAAATGGCAAGCATGATGGAAGATCTTGGTGCTCTTAATGCATGGTACTTGATTGATAGTAACGAATCACTAGAGTTACCAAAGAATCTTGCCAAATTTTGTAGAGTTCAAGACAACAATGGGAACTCACTAAGGGAATTGTTGTAGTGTAGGATACCACTAAGTGGATGTTAGAAGTTGTAATGTTGGGTAACAATCAAAGATGTTGGGGGTGAATCTTGAATGCTAGGTACATGTGTTGGGCTTAAGATACTTATTTGTGTGATTAGCAAATAGGGGTATTAGGAAATAAATACCTTGTACCTTAAACACCAATGAATGTTATTTAATATTGCAATAAGTATGTATCAAGTTGAAAATAAACCTTAGAATCCTTAAAACCACAAATGAAAAATATGACCTCATACTTAACAAACTACATCGAATCTTGACTTGCATGTTGAAGAAAAAATCCTACGTGTTCTAGGGGACAAACTAAAACCATATGAAGTTTAAACCATATCAAGTTTATAGTCATTCCTAATGTTTCTTATGCTTCCAAACTTAATGGTGAGGTTTGTTTCTCTCCAAGAGGAGTTCTACAAAAGTGACTTGCACAAATTAAGACAAAGTCCTAGCTACCAATTAGCAAACTCCCACTTGCCCAAATTAGACAAATTAATAGTGGATCCTAGCTAATTTGGCTATTTTGGACACAATGGTGAACTCAAAGCAATTCTACCATTCACCATATATGTAGGGACTTAGATATGTGTGCCCTCATTATCAATAAATGACTAACCTTATGATGTTGTGGTCTCTAATACCATGTTATAATTTATTATGGACATAACAAATCTACCTAGGACCTGATATCTATGAGCTAATCATAAATCCAAATTAGAGAATGAAATATTATATATTCAATATAATGGAGTAAATTACAATGAGTAAAGTACAAATTTATAGGCCTCTTGGATGCATAATTCAAGAAAGTGACATGTTCAAGAGGTTATGATTTGACTTTTAGTCAAGATATGAGTTAACTCAATCTAATTGAGAGAGAGGCAACTTTTACTAAACAAAGGTAGCACCTAACTAACATCAATCAAGTATTGATGAGGTAGTGGTGACACTTGTGTACCTCAAGTCAAAAGATAGTCATGGTAGACCTTATAAATCCTTCTCAAATTTCATCGAAGGTAAAGAAGGAAAATTTCATGAAAATTTACATAGAAAACAAGTCAATTATTCAAGTTGTTTTGTTATTGTGCCAAGTCTCCTACTCTCATTGTATAAAAGTGGATTGGCCTATGAAATTGGGGTAGAATAGTTTGATTCCTTGTTTGAGGGAAATACGTATCTTATTCACGAACTTGGCCCAAACAACCACAAACTCAAGGTGAAGAACATCAACCTTACCTAAGTGAGGGAAATTAAATATTCCTAATATCTTGAGTAAACTAAATTAACTAGACTTGCAATATTACTTTTAGAATAACACTATCCTAGGTGAAGTATAATATTTACACCAACAATGCTTATCAATACACATGAACTTGTCTTTTGATGCATGCACATCCCTAAACCAACAAAAAATCTCCTATCAACCAAAACTACTATATTATTTTCTTGTTTTTTCTTCGTTTTGTAGGTTTATGTATGTGCATTTGGAGATGAAGTTTACACTTTTTCTTGTGCATTGTTGGTCCTCAAATAACACCACATTAACATGAGAGATTTTGATTATGGGATTCTTGCTTCATATGAGTGTAAGTGCAACAAGTTGGGTTTACTTTTTGGCTAAAAAGCGGAAGCCTTTTTCCTCAAAATCAAAATTTGTCATAGTTGGAGTAAAAATTTGAAGCACTTACACAGAATCTTAACATGGTCCAAAAATATAAAATGTAGGATTTTGTCTTTAGTTTTTAAATATGTAATTTATTCTAATAGGGTAAAAGTACAAAGCTGTGTCACACTTTTATAAAGGAAACGACTAACACTGGTCTAACTTTTAAACTTCAATTACTAGAAAGTGGCATATATGTTTTGAATTTTGAAATGATGTAAACTAATAAAATGTGTATTTTTTAGTATATTTTATGTTTGTATTTTTTTAAAAAAATTAAAAATTATTTGATTATAGTTTTTTTATAAATTAACTATATAATTTAGTTGATGATAAAATGCTAAAAAATGACGTTAAATGAGACGTCAAGCTTTATATAGTAAATTTTCTTTTTTTTTCCTTCAAATTTTTGTGTATATTTATAACTAGAAATTTTAGGGCATGGATATTATTTTTTCAATTTTAATAAATATATATTTTTAAGTAAATATTTAAATGTGCACGAACTAAAACACGACTGTGTCCAGTCGACATCAACTTTTATATTAAATATTTATCTAAATAGAAAAAAAATTATGCTATCTTAATCTTGATTCTTTTATCTAGGGCATCATTTTTTTTTAATAAGTTTTAGTATTTTTCTTGGCATGATAATCAACCTAATATTTTTATGTTGATAACCTACTTTTAGTAAAAAGTAAAAATAAAATATAAATAATAATTGAATTATTAAAATAAATATATTTTAAAGCTACACGTATGGACGTAAAAAGGGTATTTTTACATTTAAAAAAAATGTTATTATGAGTAGGAGTTGTTGAAATATTAAATTTTTCAAATAATTTCATTTTTTAGTAAATTGGCCTCAAAGTGGTGCTACATATGTATTTAGCCAACAATTTTAGTTGGAAAAGTTACACAAGTATTTAACTTATCTAGAACGAATCTTACTGGATCATATGTTTGACTAAAATTGATTTTTAGTTATAAATACTAAAATTCACTTGTGCTGATAAGTTGGCCGAAAGTGCAACATAGGTTTGTACTTTTATCCAATACCTAGATGATAAAAGTTAGTTCTTTTATAAGATGCACAAAAATGACTTTTTAAAATTCCTATGTTTTGAGCCAAAACATGCTTGTGTACAACCAACATAATTTGATCTACATAAAAGTTTATTTCTAATCCTTTTAGGAAAAGATGGTGAAGTTTGGTTGGGATCTTTTTTATATATTAAAAAAAATAATTAATTTAGTATTGGTTCTAATTTCTATATTTTAAAACCCTTCATATGTACAACAAACATAATTTGAGTTAAACTAATTATAAATTAATAATTTTTTTCATTGTGTAGATAATAATGTTTAGATTGGTCATATACAATTTTTTTCAAAAAAGTTTAAAAATCAAAAGTTATTAAAAAAATACTAATACTTGTCATTTCAAGTTTATGAACCACTTAAAAAAAATTTAATAAATATAAAAATATATTCAATCATAAAAAAATTACATATTTAAAAATTAGACATTGTCATCTATAATAGGTCTTAATTTCATCGAAAAAATCTAAGAAAAAAGTCATCAACCATATTGCTAAAGTCAGTTTTTATTTTGTTGTTTTCATGGCACTGTACTTGCAAGTCCAAGGCTAAGGGTTGAGTTTCCAAGCCTAAAACAAAAGCAAAACTATGGGTTTCAAATTTCAAATTTTATGAAACGTATACCCACTTTGAAATGCATACTTGTTCTAAAAAGGAACACATATATGATGTAAGTAGAAATGGGTATAAAGAACATATTTGTTTCTATTTAAAATAGGTACTTGTTTGAAAAAACAAAAGAGCTACCAATTCCATATGACTAGGAGTTTAGATTCAAGAGCCCAATCTTACTGTTTGAATTTGATTTCTGGATTTGATTGTGTCGCTATTTTTTTGTCATCAACATTTCAAATCACACTACGTGATCCATTATCAAGATGAAAAAGAGTTGAAGGAGAAAAATAATGACAACCAAATCCAAAAATCATATTCAAACAACAAGATGGATTGTGGAAACTTGATATTTGTAAGCCCAATCTTAAATAGGTACCCATTTTTTACGAAATAGGTACTCATTCTTATCAAGATTTTTTTCACATGACACTTCTACTAAAAGTAGACTCATTATCTTTGTTTTACCTAGGAGATTCTATAAGTTTTCTTCATAGGATGCCAATATGAGATGGGTGATAGTAACATGACTTTATTTTTGCATTAACATCTATTAAGGAATTCTCCTTTCATATTTTCCTATTATAACCTTTGAATCCTTGACCATTGAGTCTTAAGAGGAGTGAAGGAACGTTCCAAAGGAAGCATAATTGATGGCACTCAATTTGTTTTAATTAAGATATTGGTTTTGAAGAGACCATAATCCTTGCACATTAGATATAACAACTCAAATTCTACACAAGTTCCTAGATGGGACATAAACAATACAACTACAACCAAGCTGCCAAGCAAGATCTAACACAAAATTGCAACCAAGTTGTCAAGCACAAAACAATATCCAAGGATTCATAAACAATACCAAACCCTACCTTATTCAAACTCACACCCTTAACTTTGGTGCACACGATTGGGGAGTTTTTTGGGAAGACCTTTCTTTTTCCTTTGAATAATTGTCTAAGAAAAGCTATCTTCTATGTTGTTAGACCTAAGAGAAGCAGGGGGAATGTCCCCTTAGAGGGGTCGTCTAAGGGAGCAACACAAATAGAGGAATGTCGAGCACACATATGGAGCTAAATTTGTTATTCAAATTCAAATCCTTTGTTTTGTGTTGAATTTTAAAATGATTTCATAGTTGTAGCCTTGGATCTTAGTTGATGCCAATCGTCCCTAGTATGTCTCAAAGAATATGTGCCATTTGGATCCACTTTGAGTGGATAGTTTGTAATTATAATAAATTTTGTAAAGGTTGTCTTGATCCATGGTGACTACATAATGAGTTTTTTGAGAATTTAAATGTAAGTATGCATTCACATATTTTTATTGAATTATCTTGCTAGAGTTGTCATAGCTTTGAAAAATTTGGAAAATGGTTCATTGTTATTAGTTAATATTCAACATGTGCTCCATGCCGTATGAATGCTATTATTGATTATCAACAAAGATGTATGTGTTCCATTCTATCTCCATGTGATTTGAGTTGTTGGATTATGGATTTGAGCCAAGTTGTTTGGTCTAACTACCCTAAATTAGGTTTTCAAACCTTTCCTTGTATCACAAGCAATGGGAACTCTTAACAAGTTTGGGTTTTGGATAATTAAGGCAACATAAGAAGTGAAACAAATTTTGAAGCATGAAATTTAACCAATTACAAAATTGTAGGAGGGTGAGCTTGTAAAGCACCAATCAATTCATCTTCATAGTCTCTCATGCCTAGTCTTATTAAAAGCTTTCCATCCCAAATCTAGATACATATATTCGTGTATCATATACTTGATGCAAATATGATACTCTTAGATACATATATGATATTGTATTAAGACATATCTATATACAAGCCTCTATTTGGGTCGTATCTAAACATTTGGATTAGTACCACATCTTATTCAATTTAGAGTTCTATGACAAACATTTAGAAATAGAAAAAAACCATAAAAAAATTGTACACACATATCACTAAAGACATAAACATAATAGAAAAAAATATTATAAATTAAAAAATATATAAATAAATTGATATGTTCCAAGCATATAGTAATGACAATAAGACAATGTATAAGATAGATCACACACAATACAAGAGATGTTTTTTGGCCAAGATGTCCTAATATCCAATATATGTACAAAATAGAACAAACCCTTGATGTAGTATAACACCATACAATACTCCTCATAGAAGAAGCCACTCCATGCTATATCTCAAAGAGTTCTAAAACAAAATGCCATAATATTCACACATCTTTACAATCATCTTCAACTTCCTTATATATACATCCTCCTAATAACATAATGTATGGGTAAATCACTAAACCCATATAGGCCTACTTATTAGCTAATATAATTAATTACACAAGTTGTCTATATAACTAACTTAATGTATGTGTGCCACATTTTAGTGTATCCATCAACCTATATATTCTAATATCATATCCCTAGGTACATAACATGTGATTGTTTCTTAACATGTTTCATCCTTGAAAAATGAGAAGAAGCCAGATAGTAAGAAAACTACAAGTCATTACAAATATGATGCTATGTATTATCATCCAACCATCCATAAGTGATCTTTGTGGTGGTTTTAGCTTGAAAATTATAATGCCCCAATCTTGCACTCAAGACATTAGATGTAAACAAACATACAAAAAAAAATTCCGCAATACAAAAGAATGCCAACATGCCACAAAGCACATCTAGGCACTAGATTTATTGTGACACAACATAACAACACTTGAAGTGTGCAACATCAATGCACCAAGCATGAAAAAACAAGTAGAAGGCTAACAAAACTAAGGGAATAACCTTTCATATGTGCACATATACAACCAAACCTACTTGCACAATAATTATAAATCTACTTGCAAAGTAATCACATTATTTTACAACAATTATAAATATACTTGCACAATAATTGCAAGTGTACCAGTTACGTACGTGTGCATCAATTACGACAACACAAATAGATTCGTAAATCCCCCCAAAAACATAAGAGATCAAGTCCAAACATAACATTCCAAACAATAATAGATCATGGATTAAAGCCTTTTCAAAAAATATAAAGAAGTTATTCACATTATCATTTTTGTGATTGTAATCTCACAAAAATAGTCTAGAGTAAAATAGTCACAACTCACTCAAATCTCAACATTTTTAGGACTTATAATATGTAAAAGAAAGGGGAAAAAAAGGGACACAAACACCTTGGAGGGTTTTACAAGTTTGTAGTAGACCACATACAACAAACAAAATAATAAATATGTAGTTAAGTAGAAGAGAGTTGTATCCATAAGGATAGAAAACAAATTTTCTTGGATAACTTTTTTCTACACAAATATAGGTTCGAGTTTACTCGAGTTTACTCGTGAATTCTATATTCTCATCATCATTTTCATCATATAAAGTTCACAAATTCATATTATCAAAAGCTTGAACAATGCTCACAAGCAAAAGTTTGTTTCCTTACAACAATATAGAAAACACATGAATAAACATAACTTCCAAATTCATAAGGTTGAGATATAGTAATTCTACTAATGATTCCATCTTAACATAATAGATCAAATATGATCATATTAAGAAATCTATTATTTTCATTTCAACTTGTAAGCCGTTGATGGGTGTTTTTGCACCTTCTCAACACAAGCAACACACAAGTATGCTACCTCTCTTGAAAGGTAAAAATCTGCAAACAAGTTACAAATTACCACCCCAAGGTCTCTTGGGTGTCAAGTCATGACAATGCTTGGAATAGTTCAATTGGTTGATGTGATTGGTAATCACAAGGCAACCTTACATATGTTAAGTTGAAAGGAGATTGGTTCCCTAAATGGAGTTCTTAAGATATTGAAGTTGTGTGCAATTGCTGCAAGTTCAAAACAACAGTCTAAAACTCCACTTTTATCATCAGATTTGGCTTTACAATGATGCTAGAATTTTGCCTAAATTACTATTTCAAAGAAAGGTCAAAAGGGAAGGGAAAGGAGGAAGTTCCTAGACCTGCAACTACCAATGAACAATGATAATGGAGGATGCTACAATGGACAACCTTCCTAAAACTAAGTTCCACTTAACCAAATCAGCTAACAGTATCATGAAACTAGTGCTATCTTCTAAGGTTTGTATATTTTCAACTGTCCATTCACCATAAAGCATGAATAAAAGATGAATTTAAAGTGCAACAATGAATCTATGTTCAAACTAGCTTTACACTACTATTTATCATGAACAAACATAAAAAATCATGAACAAGGAAGGGCATCAACACAACAGTATTCTTCAGCATCAATGAACAACATTCATTAAACTATTAGAAGCATGAAAAATACATAGAACAACAAATTAAATCTACTCAAATCTATCAACTATGAGGAGATGAATCATGAAACATGAAGGAAACTCAAGAATCCACCAAAGCAATGAATTTCTATTGGAATTTTAGTAGCATGTCTTTACAAGAAGTCAACTCTCTCTTTAAAAATGAGAGGAGACCCCCTATTTATAGTTTCCAAAAATAAAAATGAATGGCTAGGATTTAATCTCATTGTGTGGCCAAGATTCATTACAAATTAGGGTTTCACCTACCCCTCAATATTTTACAATTTAAAAAATACATTTTTTGTCTTTTCTCTATTTTGTCCTTTAGTTCCCTATCACTGTAGAACTTTTGTCCTATAGTGATTTACCCTTTTGGTTGCAGCTACACCATGAGGAAATCATCATCTATGACAAGATTTCCTTGATTTTTTTGGACAGTGGCGTACACCACAAATTTTCCCATTAGCGCCTAAAGTTTATCCCACTTGATGATATCAGATTGAAGCACCTAGAAGGATAGTTTCTTTGATCTGCTAGTGATTAGTTACCAATTCTTTGTACACTTGGGCGTGTGCTTGATCACCTGTTCTGATTGGGCGAAGGCTTGGCTATAGCCCCATTCTCCATTTTCTTGTGGAAGAGCAGCTTGATCTTTTTTGGATCTAACTCGACTGCGAGCATGTCATAATCTTTCATAAGCTTTAAGTATTCCTCACAGTCTGTCTGATGTTCCTTGACCCACTCCAAGTTGAGCTCTACTTCATGGAGCACCCACTCCAGGACCTCCCTTCTGTGGTTGAGGCCCATTTTCCATGTCTTGACCAACCAGTAATCATCCTTTGCTAGGGCCAGTTCTTTCTCCCAGGTCCTCTCGGGCATCTTGAGGATAGCCTCGAGTTTAGGATATGTAATCTTGTATAGTTCAAGGAAGTTATTGTAAATTATTTTGGTGCCCTCAAGCTGTTTTTGTACTTCCCGAAACTTGTTAGCCGTTCGGACGGCATGGCCGATGCCCATATCACCATTGTAGAGGACCCGTCTAAACCAATTTGAGGTAGCCTTGGTCCAATTTTTCATTTTCTCCATTTTGGAGAATTCATCTTGAGATAGCAACTGTGGTGCGGAGGATGTAGTCGGGGCTTCCTCTTCCAGAGACATCCACTGCTGAATGTATGCACTGAGGTTTTCCACTTGTGCCTTCAACTCCTCCTTGAGGACTGATCCTTGTTCATTTGTTCCATTATTGTGGCTAATGATCCTTGGAATTCATCTATTTTCTGATCCTTGGTAGTAGTGCCCAAGTCAATGGTGGAGATAGTGTACTTAATCCATTCTCCTTTGTCTACTAGCGAGGTGAAAACCTACACGGTCCTTGATCCTGATGCATCCATTGTGATGTGGGATTAGACTCTCAGCTTTTTCTCTTTTGGTGATTTTGTCTATGCTCTAGCCAAGATAGCCTTAAGCTTGGCCTTTGGATCCATGAGGATGGGGGCCTTCTTTTGTAGCTACTTTTGTAGCCAATTAGGCATTTGAGACTCCCCTTCTAGTGATTTGTGATCACCTTCCTCTTTTTGCTCAAGTTGGGGCTATTTTTCCTCATGACCCAGGTCTTCTTGTTCCATTCTCTCTTCTTCCTTGTCTGAATCTTGGATCAATATGGATTTTTCCTTTTTAGACTCAGTGGGAACAATATTATTTGTAGTGGCATCTTTTGTTTGGGATGCCAACTTCGTTCCTTGTTCGAGCTCCATGTGAGGCTCTACCCTGGGGCTCTGCCTTACTTAAGTTTCTCTTTCAACCTTATATTTTTCTTCTTCCTCTTCTTCTCTCTCAAGAGTCATTTCCTCCTCTTGAACAAGGCCCTCATCTTGCCCCATTAGCAGAGGCCTTGCGGGTACCTCCTTACTAACTTCAATGTCCTCTTCTTTCTCCTCAGGAGGTTTCTTTTTGGATTCAACTTCCTCTCCTATATCTTTGAGGTGTTGGGAAACCTCCTCTTCGAGCTCCTCATCAAAAGTATCTATGATATACTTCTCATTTAGGGCTTTAGTGTCTTCCTCCGATGATTGTGACTTCTCTTCATCTGTCACCACCTTATAAATGCTTAGGCCCGTCGTGCCCTCAGGGTGCTCAAAGTAGTCATCCTTGAAAGAATCGTCAAGCTCCTCCATTACCCCCTCAATAGCTTCTCTATGTCTCTTTTCCATTTCTTCAGATATTTGCATGGTTTCCTCCATCTTTGGCGGCTCTATGGGTGGTGGAGGGACATGTAGGCTAGCAACGATTTGAGCCATGAGAGCTTGGATAGTAGGATTCAAAATTACTTCTGAGAGCTCTGCAAGCACTCCTTGCATATACTTGGCAAAGGAATCAAGTGAGGTGAGTGGGGGAATAGTGGTTGTGGCCATCAAGGATACAACAATGGATAGAGTGGGAAACAATGGCGGCAGTGATGCTGACAACATAGGGGATGTTGTGGCTGAAGAGGAGTCTAACACCATTATGGGAGCTATTGGAGAGGTGGAAGTGAGGTGAACGAAGATGTCCACAGTAGGTGGGGAAGAAACTGCTAATGTTTGAGATGTGAGAGAGGGAGTAGTAGCAAAGGCAGCAGGTGGTGACTTTGGTTGCTTGGCCTCTTCTTCTTCTCCTTTGTGCTAAGGATCTTCCATGATCGTAGGAATCTCAGAGAATCTGCCTGACTTCTTGGCCTTCTTTGAGGTCTCACCCTCTAAGGCCTTTCACAAATACACCTTATTCTTGAGTTGGTGCTTAGTGACCTCTTTTCTCTTTCTTGACCTTGTGGCTGGAGGAGACTTGGGAGCTTCCTCAGTTGGGGTAGCAACAACCCCACTATCTATCTCGCTTTCGAGCTCATCCTCGAGCTCTCCATAAGTTAATGTGGCTCCCTACAACTTGAGTTGAGCAATTTGGGCATCAAACCATCATCTTGTTCTGTTCTCAACTGGTTTATTCATAGTGTCGAGGTCATTGACCTCTTCTTCATTCTAGTCTATTAGGGGCAACGACAAATTGGCAACTGCATCGTACCTGGGATCCACAAGGGTGCCCTCTTCCTCCACAATCTGATCCAGTACCGGGAAGAGATTGATTGTCTTCAAAAACTCGGCAGTCATGCGCATGTAGAGCCGCATATGCACCTCTTTATCATCTTGACAATTTTCCCATAAGTCTTCAATATGGGGCAAGTGGGCGTACTCTCTCCCGACAAACTTCTTTAACTTGCCGTAAGGGTCCATCCTGGGCCTGGTTGTGTGGAGCCCCAGGTTGTATTCTATGATCTCCTTCTCTGAGTATTCCATGCATTGGGATGTGGGAATAGCATACATGCCTTGGCCAAAGGTGAGGGGGTAAGGAATGTCAGCCCTATGCTTGTCGCTCAACAAAGTATGAGTGTTCTATAGTTTCTAGGAGACCTCCAATATGATTAGTTGGTCATTGGGATACTGGGGCAGTTTATATGGTCTACGAAGAATCCCTCCATTCTGATGCATGTGAATTTTGGGAACTGAATAAACCAAAACTTGAACCTTTGGATGAAAGCGAGGGTGTTGTGGGAAACCCTCATGTGAAATTCCCCGCCAATGATCTTGATGATATGCCCTATAAAGGCATCATTTACTCTCTAGTAATCTTTCTTAAAGTTTTGGTACTACAATTGCGGGTACCAGTCATATACTTTGAGTTCCCTTCTTGGGTCTGGATTTGGTGCAACGAAGAGGCCCTTGTAGGGGAAAGGTTGTGCCAGGAGGTACACTAGGTAGGAGGTCATATAAAATTGTGAAGTCTTCTTCGTAGCCATGAATTACTGATGTACGTTATCACTGATGATCTTGTCCCAATGGAATTTTGTTTCCCCCCAAATGATTTCTTCAACAAAGTAAAACATCCATTCCTGAAAGAAGGAAGCACCAGGGAGGCCCATCACTCTGCTTAATAGAGTAACCAAATCATGGTTCTCTTCATGGAAGTCGCTTCGGAAGAGCTCCTGAGGTACCTTCGTGGCACTCCCCCTTTTCTCCTTCAATCAATATTGGTTGATTAACTTCTTGCATGCTAGGGGATTTTCCTTCCACATGTTCTTTGCATATCCTTTCTTAGTTTCCTCCATGGGATCAAATGTTGGAATATGGAAGGTTTCCCCTATGGACTATGTTGATACGTCTGCTAGCACCTTGCCTTCATGGTCAATAATCTTCTTGTTTCCTTGATGATAGGCCTCTCTGCATGCCATTACTAGCTCTAGAGCTACAAGAGTGGGTGGGAAGCTGACTGCCTTAACCAGACCACTCTTTTGAATTTTCCTTGCATCCTCCATAATAGGTTTACTTGTGAGCCTTTGCTAGAATTTTCCTATGTTTGCGTGCCCCAGATTGGTGTATGATATCGAATCCCACATAGACGTGACCTTGGAGGTGATTTCCACCCCGTGGAATTGGTATTTCATCTAGTCCTTTTCTTCCTTTCCTTTGGGCACTTTGGCAATCTTCTTCCCCTTTTCCTTCTCCGCAGACTCTCCTAAGGGTCCTACAGCTAATTCCATAAATCTTGCAAACATAAGCGTAGTAAGCATATTCCCATGAAAAACAAGGGAAACATTAGCGAAACCCTTCAAAATAGACGTTAGATCAAGAAATTCATTGTTAGAAATCATAAAATCTATTGAAATTTACCATTTTATTTTTGTTTGGGAAGATTGGGCAATGCGGGCCCAGGGATGCGGGTTTCCCTGGGCTGGCAGCCAAGCAACAAAGAGACGGCATAGAGGGTGCGGCGACCTACATGCGCCCACCTGAACTCAATTTTCCTCACTTAACTTTTAGGTCTCAATCAAGGTGTTAAAGCCTTTTACACATGTGGGTCAATAGTTCATGGAATCTTAGGAGTGTCAGCTCAATCTTTTTGTATGTAGGTCAAGAGGCTGTGGAAGTTGGGGACATCCTGACTGTTAAGAGCTCCATCGTTTGGAATGATGTTGGCAAGGCAGAAGTTTGCAAACGAAGTCCCGCCTTGCGGAATCCATATGTTGAAAGGATGACCTAGACTCCCTTCTTAAGGTTTGATTACTCGAGAGCATGCGGGTGGAGACTTGCGGGAAGCAGTCAAGAGACAACTATTTGGAGATGACATAGGCGGGACGACAACCTGCAGACGGTGGTCTGCATCGTCAAGCCCGCATAAAGCCTTGACATTAATTTTAGTCAGTGATGATCTTAGACGACAACAGGTGAAGCAGGCCCTGCAAAGTGGGTGGAAGGCGAGGTGTAGTCGTCGGCGAACAACAACTATAAGGCGGCAGTCCCCAGTTGGCGAACTGCATTAGAATGCTCGCTGTTAGTTTTTCTTAGCCACTTTGTGCACGAGGGGCTGAGAGGAGATGGTCAGTGTGGGGTCTGCAATGCAGATGGATGGAGCTCCCCAACTATTCACAAAAAGTGAAAGGGAACAAGCGACTCATGGATGGCGGTCCGCAAATCCCGACCCGCATTCAGGGATTCAAACTTATATTTTCTTCAGGCAACTCGAGACGACACTGGGGTTCATGGGTTCCATGAAGCGGGGGGAGTGGGAGCTTCACCGTTTGGATAATGGGTGTTGAACCAGAGACAAAGGGGCAATGGAAACCAGCAGTGAACGACCCGCAAATGGGGATTTAAGTGTTTCATTTGGGATGTGGGCTAAGCAGAACGTGCCCCGTGGGAGGCTGGAAGGAGAAGACAGTTCAAAAAATGGCGAGTAGGTAAGGGAAGTCCGTAGGTGGAAGTCCGCAACACCAAACCCGCAATGACCGAAGGACCTTCGTTCTAGGATTTTTCTTGAGTTTCAATTAGTTACGGCGAAGGGAAGGCGTCAGTCTGCATCATCGTGCCCGCGGACGGTGAAGGCATTGGTCAAGAATGACGGTCGAGGAAGCAAGTTTTTCATGGCGCGACATGACAAATTTTGAAGGTTTTTCACTGCTTTCTACCATGGGTTTTGTGTGGGTTTGGACGTTTAACTAGTCACCTAAAGATTTTGGGGTTTCTAGGCTTTAAGATTTTTACAATGTTTCAAAAAAAAACTTCAGGAGACACAGCTAGGGTGATGGTGAAATCACCTAGAAAATCTGCAGAATCAAGATGAATGCAGGGCTTGAAATCATCCTCCAAGTGGTGCGGGCGCGATGGTGGCAGAGGTGGTTGAAGCACTAACAGTTTTTGACTGAGAATGTCGATGAAAATGATAGGGTGACTTAGCTATTTATAGAAAAATTGACATTAAATGCTCGCATTAAATGTTGTACGACTGCCAACATGGTTGGTGAGCACGGATTTCAAAATGATCGGTAGCGAGAAAGGGGGAGCCCATGAGGCGGGCAACAATGGAATGATTTTCGTTTGGTAGGTCGGCGAAGGGAACGACGATGGAGGATGCAGAGCCCGTAATGTGGGTGGACACCCTGACTTGGCCGCCTCAAAAATGGCGAAGGAGGGACAAAATCCCGCCAGGAGCGGCCCGCATGGGCGGACCCGCAACTAGGGAGGGATGCCAGTTTTAAAGACTTAAGGAAAACTGCCAGAGGAACTCTGCGAAGGAAAAATACTTGAAAATTTCAAGGGTGGTGAAACTTGGTTAGCTTAAGATGATAGCTTTAGGACTCCTTGACCACTAGGGACTCAAAATAGGGGGCACACAAAACGAGACAAAGGAAAAAGTGACCCAGTGAAAGCGAAAAAGAGAGTGTCCCCGTTTTGAATGGGGCATGTGTGCTATGGGCACAACACAAGCTAAATTAGATCCACTCGTCAATAATTCCAAGACTTATGCAACATGCTAAATTCTTCACTTGAGATGACATATAAAATAAACACAATAGTAATATCAATACATTGAAACATAGGGGATCTCATCCCACACATGGTGGGACCAAAGTATAAAGAATAATATTCACCTATTACAATTCATGATTTTAAATAAGGATCACAAGACCCCAAATATATAAGAATTCAAATAACCCAAAATGGAAAAGTGCAACTAATTGTATGCTACAAGAGCCCAACATGTCCTTTTACAAGCATCTCCAAGAGTCATTTTGGCCCAATGGTGGTCAATACCATTCAAACATGTGTACCCCTTAGGTCCACCCCTTTGTACTATGATTCCTTTGACTAGGTAGTCCAACAACACTCATTACAAACAAGTGGTTGAACACACATACCAATCAATCAAAACTCAAACAAAATACACCAAGTCCACATGAGGGTTCTATCAACACCAATCAATGTTCAACATGGGATACCAATTGTATACAAAATATGATGGGCCATGAAAGAATGGGGTACTAGAACTAGGATAGTAGAGTGTTAGCATAATAGTTCAATGATCATGTGGGACAATGAGTAGTCCCATATATAGTAGGGGATCCTCATGAGCATTCAATGACCACATAAGATTGTGCTAATGCTTGACTTTCAACAATCACATGGGATTGTGCTAAAATATGACTTTCAACAACCACATAGGATCATGTTAAAGTCTTACATGTTTGTTCCACACCTTAGGTGCTAAACACGTTCATTTTCACAAGATTTAATCCTTTTATCTTAATATTATATTTGTCATCATCCCATCAGAGAGAGAACAAATTTTCTAATTTTCTTTTGCTTTGGATTTTCTCTAAAATCCCTCAACCCTTTAATATTTTTAAAGTGCGCCTATGCAATAGAGATGCCAAGCCACAAAATAATTACACTCAAAGTGCACAATGTTAGTGGACTAAGAATGATAACACAAGTGAAAGACTTAAAAAGTTAAGGATTATCCTTCCATAAAACATATGTGCATGGATATGGGTTGGGGCCCTAGCTTGGTTGGCTAAATCTTTCCTGTTGCAGGAGGTTGGTCACGAGGTCTAGTCTCCCCCACCCCCGTGGTACTGGAGGGCGTGTCGCACCAGCGTCACTGGTCACATTAAAAATTTTACCAGGCGCACTACAGTTTATATGGGGTCGTGCTACCCAATTCCTACAATCTAAAAAAAAAAAAAAAATATGTGCATGGATATAATGAAACCAACTTTCACAACAATTACAAATTTAATTGCACATTAATCACATACTTGTATAACAATTATGACAACATGACTATATTTCACAAATGCCCTTAGAAAATATAGGAGATCATATCCAAATGTTAAAATATTATAAATATTTATAGATCATGTTAAAATCTTTCCAAAAATGTAAATAACTTATTCACATCATCATTTTTGTGGTTGTAATTGCACAAAAATAGTCTAGAATAAAATAATCATTTGTTGGAATCTTAATATTTTTAGGACTTTTAATATGCAAAATAAAGGGGAAAAAGAGATAAAAACACCTCCAAAGGTTTTTCAAAATTTGTAATAGAACACATCAAGAAAAAAAATACAATAAATCTACAATTAAGCATAACATAGTTGTAGCCATAAGGCTAGAAAACACATTTCCGTGCATAAATTATTTCCACACAAATGTGGGTTTAATGGATTTTACTAATGAATTATATATTCTTTCAAAATCATATTCATCATATAAAACTCAAAATTCCATACTCTCAAAATATTGAACAAGGCTTACAAGCAAAAAGTTAATTTCCTTGCAACACAACATGAAACATACAAATAAACATAACTTCTAAATTCATAGAGTTGAGAGACAATCATTCTACTAATAGTTTCATCTTATTGTAGCATCAAATATGATAACATAAAGAAATCCATAAGTTTCATTTCAAATTGAAAGCTAAATTAGATCCACTCATCAATTATTTTGAGACTTATCCAACATGTTAAATCCTTCACAAATGACATCTAAAATAAACACAAATAGTAATATCAACACATTGCGACATAATAGATCCCATCTCAAGCATGTATGGACCAATAACTAAATAATAGTGTCCATCATATTAAAATTTGTGATTTTTAAATAAGGATCACAAGACGTCCAATATACAAGATTTCCAAAAACCCCAAATGGAAAAGAGCAAGTAACAAGATGCATGATCCTAACACGCCTTTCCACAAACACATTCAAGAGTTCTCCTTCTATCCCAATGGTGTTCAAAAACCACCCAACCATGTGGAACCCTTAGACCTAGCCCTTTGTTTTAGAAGGCCCTAAATTGGGTAGTCCAACAACACTCATGACAACCAAGTGGTTGAACTCACATACCAATCAATCACAACTCAAACAAAAAACACAAAAAAAAGAATGAAAGAGGGATCTATCAATGTGAGTCAATGTACAATCATGGGATACCAATCAAATACAAAATCTAATGGAACAAGAAAGGAAGAGGTGTTAGGATTCAAGCAGATTGGAGAAATAAACATTAACAATTATATGCAAATTAAATAACCCATAAATAACAATGAAGAATAACACAAAAGAGATCAACTCAAAATTTTAACGTGGTTCACCTAATATGGGCTACATCCACAGAAACTCAACCATCCAATTATTTTATTATCTAGTGCAAAACATATTACAATCTTGCGAATACCATACCACAACATACATCCCAACCGCTTATAACAAACTTTGTGGAAGCTTCTAGAATTAGGGTTTTACAAAGTCGTTTTTCATTTGTTGGTTAACAAAAATTAACTACCGACCTCTTGATGGGAAAAAAAGGGGATTTTTTTTCAGGGGCTGCCACTCCCAAACCCCCACTTGGGGCCTGGCCCAGCCTGGTCTCGAACCCCGGCGAGGATACATAAAGAGTGTACAGTATTTGCATGATCAGTCACTACATACCAACAAGAGATAAGTTAGAACTAGAACATTAGAGTGTTAAAACATGGTTTAATGATCATGTGGGATGAAGATTGATCACATATATGTTAAGAAAAAGACTTGGTGTCTCAACTTTTGATTATTCTTAGTATGTTTTATTATTTAATGTTAAAATTATATGTGATAACTATCTCATGTTGCTTTGCGAGTTACAAATTGTAGTTTCTATTTTTGAGGAGTCAAGTTGGAAGTTGTTGTTTACAAGTGGAGTTGTGCATGAAGGCAATTTTTGTTTCATGTTGAGTCTACATTGAATGTGAGTTTTGGAGGTGCATTCATATTTTGGCAGGTGCAAGTTTAGTGACAATTGGCATGACATGTGGAAACTTACCATTATGCATGTGTAGTGCTTTTGATGCTTTCCATATTGCATCTTCAACCTTTGGCGTTCAATTTTAGAAATATCTAATTAATGCATTATGAGCTTCTATATATTGAGCACTTGTATTTTGGAGTGATAGATTATTGTTTTGTTGAAGTATCATTATGTTGGCGAAATTACTCCAAAATTGAGAAGTGTGAAGACCCCTGCAAGAACATAGCTCTACAATTATATTGTAACTTGTTTGTTGTTGTTGAATAATATAATTGAGTTGTGTTTTGGAGTGTGGGGTCTTTTGCTTGAAAGGGTTTTCCCCATGTAAATTATGTGTTATGTTTTTCATTGTTTTAACTATTTTTGATATGTATGTGCATCTAATCTTATAATAGTTTAAAGGTGTTAAAGAAATTTTTGTAACTCTCTCCTATTTAGATTGGTGTAGGAAGAATCTTTTATGCACTCGACTTCCTTTCAATATACAATAGGAGATCCTTATTATCATTCAAAAACCATACAACATTATGCTAAATTCCAACTTTCAACAACCACATAGGATTACACTAAAGTCTTACACGATCATTTTGTATCTTCCATGCTAGACATTTATTAATTATTTATTAAGTTTACAAATGTTTTAACCCCATTTGTTCTTATCTTGTTTATATTTCAACACTTGTTTTGTTATCATCACTTTGCTACATTGACTAAATGGATGATTAGAGACCACTCCATTTCCAAGTTCCTAGATCTCATTTCTAATGGCTCAAAGTCCAAAAATCACAAAAAGATTAAGGCACAAAAAATTAGGTCGAAAACCTTGACACTTGTACTCATAAGGTAGATATTTATATTTCCATGAGAAGAATCCTTGTCCCACAAAATAAAAATGATTAACATAATCTAAATTTTAATTTTAAGATTTTAAAAAATAAGGATCTTGCAAAACCCAAACACACCATTAGTAAATGCTTGAAAATCCTTTTTTAATTTTTAAAATATAAAATTTCAAGAAAATAAGAATACCCTTAAAATCCTATCAAGTACAACAATACACTTTTCATATCATGTGTATTTTTAGTAAAATTTCACTAACTATTTTGTAGTTTTTAAAATATGAAACAATTTACAAAATAGAAACATCTATAAACTAACCATAGATTCATCAAACAAATCCTATAGAAGCATTCCATATGAAACTATCTAATGTGGGCATGGTCAAATGAGAAATAAAATTATTTGAGTGCATACAATTCAAAGAGAGGAAATACCTTGTTTTCACAAAGCTCAATATGAAGATATTCTTTTTCTTGCACACCAGAAAGTGTGCTTTTTCCAATCCACTCCAAGATTCAAGGAAGATTTCCAATTCCACAACACTAATCCAAGCAAGAATTCACACAACCATGGGGAGAGAGATAGAGAGGAACAAGTGTTTCTAATTTCCTTTTGTCTTTTCTTTTCTCTAGAGAGAGAGCAAAATGAACAAGTGTTTCTATTTTCCTTTTCCTTTTCCTTTTCTCTAAAATCCCTAATCCATTAGGATTCTCCCCTCCCACCTACATTCAAGCAAGATACTTTAAAAAAGCTATTTGCACACCTTGATATTTAATTTCTATATTTACACTTAAGCTATTATAAAAATGCAATTAAATGGATGATGCATAACATATTTTCATCTCAAATAATCTAATGCATTATATTTAAATAGTTTTTAAACTCTTCTCAACATGCAACAATATAAATGCATGGAATTTTTTACCAAGGAATTAATACTCTTTCAACTTAAGCATAAATGTTATTCCAAAAACACTTAACCAAAGAATTTTAAAAACCAAATAAATACAAGTACTATAAGAGCTAACTAAACACACACAAGGTAATGACACACTTCATAGGTTTAATTGTGCAACACAAGGATCTGTAATTGACACCAATTTAAATTTTAGTTTTTTATGGTTTAACATAAATTCATCTCATAATTCAAATTGAGTGAGATAGAGAAATGCATACAAACATATTTATCCAAGTTGAATGGTCTCCAATTAACCATTGTGTGGAATTCTTGTGCCAACACACTCAATTAAACACTAGGCACATTTGCACAATATAAGATAGCCAAAATACATCATAGAAACATCTAATGTGACATAAGAAATTAAGAAAATAACATAACAATGTGGCGAATATGAATCACAAATAAACATAAAGCATCTCATAAAATCCATAATGTTGAATCAAGGACTATAGTCAAATATCAACATATAGAAAAAATAGTGAATGTGAATCACAACTCTAAAAAAACTTAACCCAAGCATTTTAAAAACCAAATAAATGCAAATATCATAAGAGGTAACTAAACACATGGAAGGTAATGATACACTTTATAGGTTTATCCACAACACAAGGATATAGAATTGACACCATTTCATATTTTAGCTTTACAAGGTTTAACATACACTCATCTTGTAACAAAAAAACAAGTGATATAGGGAAATTCATATCAAAGTATTTACCCAAGTCAAATACTCTCCAATTAACCATTTTTGGGAATTCTTATGTCTACACACTTAGTTAAAATACTAGGTGTATTTACACAATACAAGATCTAGCTAAAAAACATAATATAAACATTCAATGTGATATAAGCCAATAAGCAATATAATAGAAAAAATGTCAAACACCAATCACAAATAAACATAAAGAAAATTATAAGTACACAATGTTGAACTAGGTATTATAATTATATATCAACATATAGAGAAAAAAGGGAAGCTAAATCATAATTTTAGGTTTGAACATTAGATCATAATGGTACCTAGATCCCATCCTTGATCCATATTTTTTTGCAACCATTTGATTCAACTCCTAATCATAAGATATCCTCCTTCATTTCCATGAATATCCTCTACTCTATGATGCCATTGATTGTTGTAATTACTCATTTAATTCCATCTATATTCTTAATAATAATGGCTTATTGATTTCATGTATTATTCTTCCTCCATGATGGTGTTCTCCATGATTCTTGCCTCTCATAGATGTGGATGCCTATTTATTTCACCAATTTTTATTTCTTGAACCTTCTTTAATTCTTCACCTTTTGCTTCCACTCATTTCATGTTGGCTCATAAAGAGGAATAATCTTTTACTCCTTTTTGTCTACATCTCACTCTTATTGTTTTTCCTCTAATTCTCTTATGCAATCTTCAATAGATTTGTGAACTTGCTCTATCTTAAATTTCCTTTGCTCTCCATTAAATGTGTAACATCATACAATGTAACTATCTTATTTTTACATAAAAGCTTCATCAATTTAATTTGCATATTAATGTTTATTGTCCCAAAATATTCTAAACAAGGATAACGAAGAATAATATTCAACCTGCCCATATCCAAAGCATAAAATTTTGAATGAAACGCATACTTATCTATTGAAAGATTCAAATCTTCATAAGTTTGAATATCCTCATCTGGTATTTGCTTGTCCTTGATTTTCTTTGCATGTACCTATAGTTTCTTAGGTAATATCATGTTGATGAAATTATACAATCACAATATCCTACCCATCCATTTTCAAAGCATGAAAGTTTTGAATACAAATCACATTTACCCGTCAAGAGATTCATATATTCAAAATGTTGAATTTCCTTACCCTACATTTGATTATCCTTGATTTTCTTTGCTTGTACCCATAGTTTTTGGGATAATTCCATCTTGATGAAATTATACATGCTACTAGGATTTATAGTTCAACGATTACCCTTCCTTTTGAACACGTCCATGAAATAAAAAAAAAATAACCTTCCTTTCTTGGAGCTAAATTATAGGTAATTTAATCCTTCTCCTTCTCCTTCTCCTCCCGCCTCCTTTAGAAATTTTGTTCCACTTCATACACACAAACCAATGGTTGGCTCTACCTTTTAAGTGTTGATGAAAAAATATTGTTCATATTGTAAATTTACCATAAGCTCATTTATATTGATGATGCCATTTTAATGCATCTCCACTTCCATAAAAATTAGGACATCCCATTGAAACTAGAGTTTTAGAAAAACTTTCAATAGATCGCCTTTCTACTACATAGATCATTGGCCTAGCTTTGATCCAATCATTACATAATGGTGTCAACCTTAAAGGAAAAAATAAAAAATACTCTAACCGTGATGAATTTTGTCAAGCTTTCAAGAAATTTAAGAAAACAAAAACAATCTATAAATTGTGGCATGTAGAGTGAATTTATGAAAAACTCGAAATTGCAATAAGTCCCTCAATATTGATGATAAAAGATTGAAACTTTTACTATAAATTTATTATATGATTCTTCAACTTGAGGTAAAATATCACACACAAATTCATAATTATTTATGAGATATAGAAAAATATTTAAAAAATAGAGTTTTATCCTCACCTTTTCTCAAATAAGTTCAACACATATAATAACGACAATAAGATAATACATAGGATATATCACACACACCACAAGAGATATTTGTGGGACAAGATGTCTTAATATCTAATTATGTAGAAAATAGAAAAAATCTTAAAGTAGGGTAGCACCATACAATACTCCTTATAAATGAAACCACTCTACATTATATCTCTAAGAGATCTCAAACACAATGCCATACTATTCACATATCCTTAAAATTATATTCACCTTCTTTATAAGACATGTTAACAACATAATGAAGGGGTAAACCATTAACTCCATGTAGGGTTACTCATTATCTAATATAATTAATTGTACAATTTTTCTACATAATTAATTTAAGGGATGTTTGTCACATTTGACATCTCCATCAACCTACATACACATATATATGAATGCATATATATACATACATATATATATATATATATATATATATATATATATATATATATATATATATATATATATATATATATATATATATATATATATACGTATATGTATATATATAATATTTTTTTTTTTTAAATTACGTTCTATGCACTTAGATATATAAATAATTGATTATATGTATTGTTTAGTCATTTCCATGTCTAATCACACTTTTATTGCAAAGAAATTTAAATTTTTGTTGTATTTATATTTGATAGTATATTTATTTCCAAAACAACTTTTCTCGTACCATAAATTATCTATAAGGAGCAACTTTGATTTTTGTTAAGTTCCTAAGGCACTTGTCACCTAAAATGCTAAATGGATATGGATCAAATTATTTTAGTATCTATGTTTGAAGGTAGTAGTAGGACATAATTGCTTTACTTTCTTGTAATGTGCAAAGGGCCTTCAACCAAGTAAATTTCGTTTAAAATATCTGAAGTGTGTAGTGGATCCATAAATAAGTGGGAATGAGGTAGATCATTTAAGTTTAATTTTATGTTTGTTTTTTTAAAATCTGTAAGCAAATAGTGTTTGAAATCTTATAGATATTAGCTTCTTCTTTTTCTATTGGACTATGCATGGTGGTTGTTGTAAAACAAATATATATATATATTTCAAATAATCTATATCGAATAAGTTGAGAGATATTATTTTAAATAGTTATTTTTAAATTTATTTATTAAGATAATGATATATATTATAAGATAATTTATTTAATGTTTTTAGTTAAAATAATTTAACTTCTAAATTAATATCTATAATTTATGTTATGTTTTTTTTATAATAACAATTATATTTAACTACATTAACTTTGAAAATTGTAGAATGGAAATCCGATTCAAATTATTTACTTGTTGTAAAAGTAATACATAGCATTAATTATTTACTTGTCAACAATTCAATGGATCGTATTCTCTTTTAATTTCTCACAACAGTAAAAAATCCTAGAATCAAATATCTCATCCACTATTTTGAAACCTCAGTGCTCAGAGTCAGGACATTGAAACCTTGACGTCTAGCATAAATTTCTTGTTTTATTTCTACATAAGCCATGGTATCATCAGATTGCTCCACTCGTCATCAGTCGCCGTCGACTCTTTCCCATTCTTCAAAAAGAAGTGAAAAGCTCTTTATATCTCACACAAAGCAACATCGCTTGCCAAGTGGGAAGCCCAAAATCGCTGTCGATAATCGAGCATGGAAAAGCAATAGTCCAAGATTTTATCTATTTTTTTTGTGCATACGGAAAAAATGCCATTGTATGGAAAGCCTCTCGGCTTAAAAATATGATTGAATGTTGATTTTGTTTAATTTTTTTATAGATAGATATGAGATCCCAGAGATTAAATTTAGTTGCTTATTTAAATTGAAAAGGATGACAATGGAATTGTAAGTTTTGTCAATTATTTACTGAGGGCCTAGACAGTAAGAGATTCTATTCTAATGTTTAGATAAATACATTAGTTTTATTGATTTTAATGAGAATAAATACATTCATTTTATTTTTTATATGAATATCAAAAAGTAGATTGATTCTTTGTGTAATATCAATTAGATATATAATTCACAATAAAAATATTTAATATATAAGATTTCAATTGTCATGAATTCAATACAAAAATATGATGCTTACACATCAAGAACCTGATATCAAATTTTTAATAAGTAGCATGTATTATTGTATCATTTTTATTACAATATAAGATGAAAACATATGATAACAAAAATAATCATAACAACCATTCTCTTTAACAACAATACCAAAGCTACAATATTGTAATTGATAAGTAAAACCAACAAAATGAGAATTACGTACTTTTCTCAAAGTTTATACATCATAGGACAGATAATTACATTTATATTTTGCATAATAAAATCTCTTATGTTTCCTTTTTCAAAATATAAGAAGAGATAGCATCACTAGAATGAATTCACCATACCATGAATCTATGTACTTCCTTGTGATTTTCCACGAGAGGAGCTCAACCCATCATGAAGAGTCTAACAATCAATGATTCACATATATGAAATCTCATGCAATCATGATGTATTTGACATATGCAACTTATTTAATGTTCATAAGAAACAAATATCTATGCAATTCCATCTTAATCATGAAGTAACTTAGATTAATTCAAACAATCTATTACTAATTATTTTAATTAATAGCTTTGGACAAAAAATTCTTTTACTTAGGTTTAACCTAAAAGTCACTTACACCTTCTAGAACATGTCATTTATGTGAAAAATAATCATCTGAGATAAATCATTATGATGCCAATGACTTATGGCTCAACCAATATACATAAATCAACATGTAAAAACTGTTACCAATAATTTTTTAATATGAATAAATTAGTTAACTATTTCATATAGTGTATCATTCATAAAAAAAATAACTATAGTGAAGAGGTTATACTATATAAGTTTTAATAGAGTTTTCTTGTGTAGTAATGTATAACCCTCTTTTTTCTTGTTTGCAAGTAAACCATTAGCAATATTTTATTGGAACTTGTTTGATTTTCATTGATGAGACTGTTGGAAACATGAGCATGAGCATATACGGTGTTGTCATTGATGTCAACATTGATGTACTGATGTTTGATGAGCATGAGTGATTGTGGTGATGAAAATCCATTATACAAGTGCAAGAGTTTTGATCTAGAGCAAAACAAATGTGTTGGATATATTTTTCTAAGTTCTAGAGTATAGTTTTCAGTGTACAGTGAACCAGTTTTCAGGATTGCATGCTCCACCATGCAAAATCAGGTTATGTGGTTCTAATTTATTTTTGGAGTATATAAGAGGAATCCAAATCCAAAGTTTTGTGTCTTTATGTCCTTTAGTATCGAAGATAATCATGATAGAGTATCAGACTTAATAGTGACAGTGTTACTGATGCAAAGTACATGATTGGAATGCTCTGCATTCCGCAGTGGACGAATATTTAGCTGTGTGGTTTTGTGGGAATTCTTATAGGTGTCAGAGGTATCAGTGATCCAAGTGGCAAGTGTTTTTGTGGTCTGCATGTCAGGTAATGCATGAACAGTTAGTTATCTTATTGTTGCTTCACCAGTAGTACCAACCTAAAAGGGTTTGTGGTTGTGTGAAGTTAGAATATGAATTGAGTGATCTTGAAGGAGTAATTATAGGTCCTTGTCAATCTATTTTGATGCGTTACAAGTTTTGAGGCATGTGTGGTTGGATCTTGAGTTGACAGGTTGATGTATTACATGTTTCATATAATTAGACTAACTAATTGATGTTGTAGGTGTTTGTGAATGTAATGCATATAAACATAAGTTCATTTCAGTGTTGTAGAGCTGATGAGTGTGTTGTTGATGCAAATTCCTAAGCAAAACATGAGAATGTGATGTGAAGAAGAGCATATTGGATGTAAGTGTTGAGAAACATGAATTGTGTTGAACAAGACAATTGAGAGGGGGGTGAATCAGTTGTAGAAAATTTTAATCTTTGAAATTGTTGGAAAAACAAGGACATACAACTGAGAGGGGGGGTGAATCATTTGTCACATAATATTTAAACTTTTTCAAACTTAACTTAATCTCATATTTGATAATGAACAGTAAACCATGAACAAACAACACATCAGAAGCAAAAAGAACACCAAGATTTTTTACATGGAAACCTTGCTAGGGGAAAAACTACGGTGGATGTTAGTCCACAATATTATACCTTGTTAAAAGTATAAGAAAAATAATGGGAATGCACATGTATTCAGGCACACTACCTAGAGCTCACTGCTCAAATACAAGAGGGCTCACTGCCCAACAATACACAACAATAAAGATTAGATCCATAGGGTATGAACTGAGGAAATAGCTTCTTCACAAGCCTTATTACAGTTCCAGTTAAGCACAAAAACCTTCTTCACACTTTGCTCAAACTTCTTCTCACTCTACTCTGCAATCGAATGATTTGGACACTATTTGCACATCTGCACTTTCTCTGGCATACATTCACTCTTACGCACACACTAACTTTTCTCAAACAATCGCTCTCATATATTCGTAACATGGAATTACATCAACAACCTTGCCAGCCAAAATATAAGACATATTTTCAATGTCGGCCCAATTTTTACAAACTTTCAATGTGGATCAACCACTGTCAACTAATATCATGATGCAACCCAAAACAATATCCTCGAGTGCGCCAAACATTCAAAATTAAATCTTCAAGGATTTGTAACATGCCACAACCATCATGTCGGCCAAGAACATGAAAACCCAAACATACCGATAAAAATCTTCGACCATGAGCACACCGATCAACGCGGACATACAACAAGGATAGAGAATGATCTAGAGGCATCCACAAACAACAAGAAATAACAAATAAATATCCATAGCAACATAAATTATTAGAAACAAATAAACTTCAATCAGGAACACTGACAAAACTCACATAAACACTGTTAGAACACTAATCTTCATACAGACCTCTGAAACTTCCAGTGGATGGACTAGATACACTCAGCAATAAACCCTTTAGTCCACAACAACTGATTTTCAATGTACAAAACAAGACACCTTCATGACGTTCACAGTTCCACTGGGAACCTGGAACTCTTTCTTTAACAATTTTCTCAATATCCTCGACATATACAACCTTCAATACAATAATGCTAATAGTGTTGACATCAATGACAACCACATATCAGCAACACAACCACAACATCCAACAGAAACATCCACTGAAACTTAGATCAATCACAAATCCTTTACTCTTCTAAAATAATTAAACATTAAGTGCAAAGCCAAAAATTGAAAAGTAACACATACACAATAACACCATATTTACGTGGAAAAACCAATAAGGGAAAAACCACGATGAGGATTAGCTCACAATATAGAGAATATCAAAACCAATTACAAAGGCTCATTGCTAGATTAATCTCACTGTCAAAACATCAAGGACTCACTGTCTGGATCAAGACTCGCCGTCCAACAAGGGTTAACCACTCAGAGGGCTCACTGCTACATAGATACAAAGAAGAAAGAAGAGATATGTTACACAAAGAAAACAATCTCAATGCAATAGAGATTTCCACCATGATTCACTCAACCACTTGCATACATGCATGAATGATAGAGTACACCTTCAGCTCACTGCTTCTAGAAACTCAACATTTAGATTTCACACTGATCTGCCACAATCACATCACATACACACTAATTCACATCTATTTCACATCTATATGTTCTATTTCTTTGCACCACTCTTTGTACACATTTTACCAATATCTCATCCTGTATATATACTTTCTTCAACTTTGAAACATATACAAATTCTACCATACATCATTTGCATTTACAAATGCAAATTAGGTTGGTGCCAAAACATTCTAGGGTTGAATTAGAATGAGGGTGACCCAAACACACACTTTATGAGGACCCAAATAGTCCCAACATGCTTCATTAACTTTGAAAGTAATGTTAAACACAAGGTCGACCTAACCAACATAAAACATATAGAACAATTAAGCACACACATCCCTTAACATGATCCAATATTTCCAGACAAAAAAATTATCTTCAACACGATCATAATGTAGCTTAATTCTAGAACCGCAAGTCGTAAGACTTAAAAAAAATGAAATCTGGACCGACTACATTTCTCTCGGACCTCAGCCAGACACCTTGAAAACCACAGTTTACAATTGGTGAACATAACTTGCACTGTACAAAGAATCAGAAGTCAAAAATCTAGATATAGCAGCTTCTAACAACCATGATTAGCATATATGAATCACACGAATATAGGAGAAAATCCCAGAGCAAAACCCTGAGAAAACACTGAATACCTGTAACCATTCTTTATTACAATTTTCTCAATATCCTCAACATATACAACAAGTATCCTGCAACCATGACATCAATGACAACAACAACTAGTTGATAACCAGTTAACTGGTTGGCATCAATGACAACACCTTCATTCTTGTATCAACTTCTTCACACTTCCAACAAATTGTGTAAATTCAGTATATTGAGCTTCAATGGAACTATCTCCATCATATTGTAGATGCATTGTATCATTTCAAATCTTGGCATTGATCCACCCTTTCTTCTTTCTCTCTTATTCTTTGGATAGTGATTCCTCTGGACAACGATTCCACTTGGTAGTGAGCCTTTCTGTAATATCTTGTAACCGGTTATAATATATTATGATCTAATCCTCAATGTGGTTTTTCCCTTCTTGGGTTTTCCATGTAAATTTGGTGTTCTTGTGTTGTGTGATGTGATGCATGTTTTAATTATCTCTTTCCATTTCTGCAAGATTGAATGAAATATTTTGAATACATGTTTAATTGGTTTCAAAGAATACCGATTCACCCCCCCTCTTAGTATTATGGGTGTTCAACATGTTTATTTGCATATGCATATATATCTAGGATATAATATATATAAATCAACATTATGTGATACGAGTTCTAATGGTCATGAGTACATATACTCCACATTATAAAATATAGGCTCCAATGTTGGTCATAAGTAAATATATTCAACATAATAAAATATATGTTCCAATGCAAATCACAAATTCACTTATGGCTTCTGTATGAAACTAAAAATAGTCATAAGGGGATTCATGGCCAGTGTTGTATATGTATTTATGAAGGATTACTACTTTCTTACCATCTCTAGTCGTTAATTCATTGCTCAACTATACAAAATAACTTGATATAATAGAAACCATGTTTCGTAGTAGCTATATACAAACATTTTATTCAATAAGTGGTATAATTTTGGGCTCAAATGAATCAATCTTCCATTCTTAATTTTGTGAACAATATTAAATACCTATTAGATGAATTTATTAGCTTATTTGACTCATTTTTGAATAGCTATATATTGCACATTGTTCAAGACAAGAAGTATTTTATGATTCAAACTTTAACCATTAAAATGCCTATACAATTAGCATTAGTACCAACAAAGGGAAGTATAAATAAATGTATTTCCTTTATTTGCATACATGCTCCCATGTAATGTGTAAGATGAAATGATGTCATTGAAAAAAATGCATAAACCTAGTTGGGCATGGAGATGAAATAATGTCATTGAAAAAAATGCATAAACCTACTTGGACGTGGAGATGAAATAATGTCATTGAAAAAACACATAAACCTAGTTGTGTGTGGATAAAATTGTGCTATCATTTCCCGATGCATGCTTAGAATTTGATTTAAAAGCCAAACATCTGGCTCACACACACATTATTTAAAAAAAATTAACAAGCTATCAGACTAGGGTTCTACTCAATTGCCCCTAATTGTAAAATAATTTCTATGAAGATTTTCTAATATCCCAAGCACTACCCAGTTGCCCAATAATAGAGAGCCAATTATATTTAAATACAAACCCCAATTGAAAATTGTTAAGAAGTCAAGTATTAATCAAAAGGAAAAATTTAAACATGTTCTTTCTCCATAATTTTATTAATACCTTTACTTATTGGAAGCAAAAATAAATTTTGAGAATATGAAATTAGTACACCTCTAAATATGATGTTGATGAAGGAATTCTCTTTTTTTTTTAAACTATGGTTTTTTTTGGAGACTTCTAGTGACCACCTCTTTTATAATTTTTAAATAATAGTAATGTCGACCATCTCTTTTATAATTTTTAAATAATAGTAATTTCTTATATCTGCCTTTTTTAAGTTTTAAACAATAATACTTTCTTTCACTTATTTTTTTACTATCATTTGTTAGCTTTTCTCTTCTCTCTTATTTTTTAAAATTATTTTTTAGCCTTTTAAATAAAATGTTAGCCTGTCGTATTAGCTTAATATTAATAAAATAGCAATGCCACTACTCTCTAGGTCCTTTAGTATGAGTTGGAGAAGAGGAAGTTGGAAAAGCAATACATGATTGGTTCTCAAGCCCCTCCCTCTATTACTGTGAATGCCTCCAACGATAGGAAGGCTAAAGGTAAAGAAAAGTTTCACTCAAAATGCTAACCAAAAGATCCCTACTAACATGATGCACACAAAGTCCAAGGAGCTATCTTTCATGGAGAAGCTTGACATTTTGAACAAGGAATGTTAGGCCATAATAGACCTAAATTTATTGGTTAACTAGTAGTTGTTGTCTCTAGTTTAGTGTTGGTCCTTGTTTTTTTTGTTCTTGGTTTATTTTTATTGTTTGTTTCTAGTTTCACTTCTAGTGAGAATTGATCTTTTATCCTTTATGGTTGTTTTGAAGTGGGTCTGGGCCTTTTTTCCATATTTATCTTAATCAAAGCAATGTTATTTAATAAAAAATATTTTATTTCCTTATTATTATTCTCCCTCACAATGCAAACATGTCAATCAAGTAATTGATAATTTCACAACAAGATGCATATTTTCCTACATGTCACTATGCGCTTGTCTATGTAGAGTTTCCATAAAATGTCCCCCTTAGATGGCTAGACTAATCTTTTCAATGGTATTTTCTTTGATGAGAGTGGGCCATACATGTCCTATCACACTCTAACAACAATAAATGAAGTTAGTCCATTTAAAAAAAACACGAACTAAATTAATCATTCATAACATTAATAATTATCATATAGATATCATTCAACATGACCTATATGTGCAAAATAATTGGTATAACTCATAATTACCATATTTAACCACATTATTTAGAGATCATTATAGCAATTAAAAATTTACACAACCAAATGAAACACGTATACAAGGTCTACCCATCAAGTTTTTCACCCTAGCGTATATAAGGTGAAGTTACATATAACCAATATTATACCACAATCAACAATGATTTAAATGGAATTGACAAGATGAGTTTTGCATTCAACATAACTTTTGAGGTCAAAGGAAGGGATAATTAACATGAAAACTCAACAAAATTATGTAATTAGAGAATCTTTTCCACAAAAATAAAATAAAAAAATTGAGTAATCTAAATAAGTATTCAAATTTATTGACTAAAACTACATTTAATGTCATAGTTGATACTTCTCTATCTGTTTTCTTAAAGATGGAGATGATTGTTGCACCATACATGAATAAAGGAGTTGATCAAACTAAAATCAAACCTCTACTTTCCACAAAAGTGGCATGCACATCCAAATTCTTCGTAAAGGAATACAATTTATTATTTAATTAAATATGGTAGAAATATTAATCTATTATTTTCTTCAAAGTATCTATCAAATGTTTCATCACCACTAATCATCATTCTTACCTCTTGGAGGAATTATCACATGTTAGAACTAGGGCTATGTAGGCACAAACTCTTTTGAAAGTGGGATGAACACACTCATGAACTCAAGTCTAATTCTCATGAATAAATTGAACTAATTTCATTTTTAGTCACTACCTCTATAGGTATAGACTTATGTTGTCGCTCAATTAAGTACAAATTGTCTTTCTTGGAAATTGCACCATCATAGGTGAACTGGGGTTTTCCTATGGTCTACAACACTTTGATTTTTATAATGGAAGTTTTGTTGGCTTATCTCTTTTCTCTTATTCACTCATATTTTTCCAAGGGTTTTTTTGCTTTTTCAATTTACAAAATTAGAGAAAAAGATTTGACAAATAAAAAATGAGTAGAGGAAAATATTTTGTGGATTTAAATAATATTTTGGGCACTATAGACATCTTTGTAATGGGCTATGAGTTTGTTTTGAGGGTTCCTTGTTGGGCATGTATGGAGGCATATTTTTATTTTGTAAGGTTTGTTGCACTCCTTCATAATCATCATATTTGTATTTTGTAAGGTTTGTTCAATTTCTCAGAGTTTGATAATCATCATCCTTTTCTTGTCACATTTCATGAGCTCAACATGAATACTCTATGCATAAAAATAGGGTCGCAACTTGTTGTAGAATGGGTTGCTAGATCTTGGCGTGGCTACTATGCTTTTGTTTGTATGCATGCCCATCTTTGCACTATTGTTCCTTAGTTTGTGTGCTCTTTTGTTCTTCTTGTTAGCTATATGTTCTTTTATGTGTACTCCCTTTATGTTGTGATTGAACTCCATAAGCTCTTCCTAAGCCACCATTTTGGCATAGGCAACAAGGATATTGTCTAAAGGCTTTATATAGAGCTTGACTTTTTCCTTGTTAATTGCATTTGGTTAAAAGTGTTCAAGACTTCTCAAAAAAATAGTTTTAGTATATTTACTTGGGGAAATTTATAGCCACATATATTTTTGACAATGGGGAATAAAGAACATGTTGTGTTGCCACTTATCGATTTTTTCTCTCTTTATGCTTTGATGAAACTTTGTAGCCTCTTTCTAAGCCACCATTTTGGCATAAGGGTTTGTTCTATAAATTGTCCTTCATCTTATGCCAAAATGAGAGCTTTGAAAGATGGCATCGATATGCATCAAGAATAAAGGATATTGAAATTTTGTCACATGCCTATCTTGATTAAGGTTTTGTTCTGTAAATCATTCTTTTGTTTTAGGTATGTGCAGGATCATGATGGGCCAAAAAGTGGCGATATGATGGGTATGTGTAGGGTATGTGGCTGACGATTTTTTTTTACCCAAAATTGATGAAATGAAAAGGGTTTTTAAAGTAGATTCTCAACTTTCCACCAATATAAATTATGATATACTTTTAATTTAATAAATAATTATTATTCATTTTCTATTTGAATTACAACTAAAGTCCTAATTGATAGGCTAATTGAAAAAAATCTATAGCTTTCAAATGATACCACATTTTTTGAATTTGAAACATGTGTCACATTCTATGCTTCACATACTATAGGATTAAAAAAAGAAAAATTGAATTTCGTGAAGTTTTGACCAAGTTAAGGTGGTTAGACATACGAGTTTTTATATTTTTTAAAAGTTGTAAGAAAAAATTCATAATTAATTATTTACTTTGAAAAAAATTACAAACAAATATGCATCACATCCAGACATGATTCTTCTACTTATATCTAAAATCTTATAAAAAATAATTATCATTTTATTGTGGTTAGGGTGGTTAGACAGACACCTACTTATTTATTCCTTGAAATTTAAGTACTATTGCATTGAAATTTAAAATTTTCACCAAATAGATTTTCTTTTTTTAAATAAACCTAGTAGTTTAGAAACTACATTCAATTTGCTACAAATTCTATGCTTGCATATTTTTGAAATAATATAGATAACTTATTCAAATTTTTACGTCAAGTTGCCTAACTCTAATTTTTCTTAATTTTTTGCCACTTAAGGGCTTGTTTTTTCCATGATGATCCTGCACATACCTTTTTTCACATTTTTTTAGAGATTGATCTCCTCCCATTATTTCTAACAAGGAGATTCACAACAAGGCTATGAGAATATTTAGTGTTAGGGTTAGAAGGCAAATATCTAACAGTTAAATGTAGATTTGATCAATAAAACAGAGAAATAAAACACATAAAAAATTATAGCAAAAACAAGACAACATAGAGAATTTAACGTGGTTCACCCAATCTGGGCTACATCCACAAAACCGCAACCATCCAATGATTTTATTATCTAGTGTAAAACATATTACAAGCTCGCTAATAATGACCCACTGCAACTCCCATCCCAACCGCTTATAACAAGCTTTTTAGAAGCTTCCAGAATTAGGGTTTTACAAAGTCAATTTTTTCTTTTGTCGGTGACGAAGTGAAAAATAGGGAAAAAAAAATTCTCGAGGGCTATCGCCCTCGAACCCCCACTTGGGGCCCGGTTCGGCCCCAAACCCTAGCGAGGATACATGAAGAGTGTACAGTATAGCATGATCAGTCGCCACATACCAACAATCTCCCACTTGGAGACTAATCCTAGACAACACTGCTGCACTTATAGCTCCCACTGGAAATAAACACCTTGGACCCTGTTGCTATGTTATACTTGAATTCAACCTTGAAGGCCAACTGGAGATGAAGAGGAGCTCAACTTCTCCCTTGTCACTGCCTTCATAAACATATCCGTTGGATTGGCATTTGTATGTATCTTTTCTAGCTTTACCTATCCATCCTCCAACATTGACCGAATGAAAAGATATCTCAATTGTATGTGTTTGGTTTTAGAGTGCAAGGAAAAATTATTTGTAAGATGTATATCACTTTGGCTATCTACAAACAAGTAATTTTTAGCCTGTTATTTTCCCAACTCTTCCATGAAAAGTTGCAACCATATCATCTCATTTGTCACCTATGTTGCAGCAACATACTATGCCTCTGTGGTGGATAAAGCAACCACCTTTTGCAATTGAGAAATCCAACTCACTATTGTCCCACCAACTGTAAATGCATAACCTATGGTAATCCGCCTAGTATCAATATCTCCTACCAAATTTGAGTCAACATAGCCTTTTAAATAAGTATTAGAGCCCCCAAAATATAAACATTTATTGGATGTACCTCTCAAATATCTGAGAATCTATTTTGTTGCATTCCAATGCTCAACACTAGGATGAATCATATACCTACTAACAACTCCTACAACATGTGCAATATCCAGTCTTGTGCATACCATGGTGTACATTAAACTACCTACAGCTAAAGCATAGGTTACCTTGGACATTTTTTCTTCCTCCTCTTGTGTCTTTGGACACATATCCTTAGTCAATTTAACATCACTAGGCAAAGGTGTGCTGACATCTTTTGCATTCTCCATATGAAATCTCTGCAACAACTTTTTAACGTAATCAGCCCGAGATAAAAACAATTTTCTATTTTTCCTATCTCTTGTAATCTTCATACCAAGGATTTGCTTTGTTGCCCCTAAATCCTTCATAGCATATGAATTTGCTAACTGTTGTTTTAACTCCTTTATGTGATTCATGTTAGACCCTGCTACAAGCATATCATCAACATATAAACATAAAATAATGTAGCTATCATGTAAAATAATGACTAGGCAAAGGTGTGCTGACATCTTTTGCATTCTCCGTATGAAATCTCTAAAACAAAATTTCAATGTAATCAGCCCAAGATAAAAACAATTTTTTGTTTTTCCTATCTCTTGTAATCTTCAAACCAAGGATTTGCTTTGTTTCCCCCAAATCCTTCATAGCATATGAATTTGCTAACTATTGTTTTAACTCCTTTATGTGATTCATGTTAGACCTTGCTACAAGCATATCATCAACATATAAACATAAAATAATGTAGCTATCATAATCTAACCTCTTAAAATAAACACAATGGTCTAAATTACACTAATTGTAGCCATGCTCAGCCATAAAGCTATCAAATTTAATATACCATTGCCGAGGTGCTTGCTTCAAGCCATATAAAATTTTCTTCAATCTGCACACCAATTTCTCTTAACCTTTGACCTCAAATCCTTGTGGTTGTTCCATGTATATTTCCTCTTCCAAATCACCATGGAGAAAGGCTGTTGTAACATCAAGCTGTTCTAAATGCAAATCTTCAACAACCACAATACTTAAAATAGTATGAATAGAAGTCATTTTAACAACTGGAGAAAATATTTCATCAAAATCAATACCCTTTTTCTATGCAAATCCCTTTACAACTAATCTGGCTTTAAATATTTTCTTACCTCCATCCTTCTCTTTCAACCTATAAACCCATTTGTTTGGTAAAGCCTTTTTACCTGTAGGCAACTTGCATAATTCTCAAGTTTGATTTTTCAGCAAGGACTCCATTTCTTTTTCCATTCCATGCTCCCACTGAACCTTGGTATCCACCTGCATAGCTTCATCATAACATTCTAGCTCACCAACATCAGCTAATAAAATATAATACAAAGAGGGAGAAAATCTTTCTGGAGGTCTACTTATCCTTGAAGATCATCTAACATTCACTGGAGTTTGTGGTATTTTTTTTGTTATTGTTGCAGAGCATGAAGAACCACTAGAACATCAATGTTTGGTGTATCATCCAACACTACATAATCATTTTATTTCTTCTCATGTTGTTGCAACTGATCTTTGTACAACACTTTCTCATTGAATATGACATCTCTGCTTTTCACAATTTTTTGATTTTCAAAATCCCAAAGCCTATAACCAAATTTATCAATGCCATATCCAACAAATATACATTTCTTTGATTTTGCATCAAGCTTGGTTCTATTTTCAGAATCTACACGTGCAAATGCTTCACAACCGAAGGTCTTGAGAAAAGAATAACTCACCTTCTTATCTGTCCATGCTTCCTCTAAAATACCACAACCCAAAGGATTTGAGGGACCTCTATTGATTAAATAAACAACAGTGTTTATAGCCTATGCCCACATGTTTAAAGGCAACCCAACATGTAATCTCATAGTTCGTACATGCTCCATTATTGTTCTGTTCATGCACTCAACCACTCCATTTTCCTGTGGAGTCCTTGGAACCATTTTTCTGCCTATGAATACCATTAGAGGAACAATAATATTCAAACTCTTTGTTGCAATACTCACCACCATTATCAGATCTGAGACATTTTAACTTTTTACGTGTTTCATTCTCAACCAAGCTTCTCCATTTCTTAAAAGTTTCAAATACATGAGATTTCAACTTAAGGAATAAAAGTGACATAATACCGAGAGCCACCAAGAGAAGATACTTGAGTTGGTCCCCATACATCCGTATGCACAAGCTCCAATTTCTCATCTTTCTTTTGCTTCCCATCCTTGAGAAAACTCTCTTTTTTTTTCCATAAACACAACTTTCACAGAAATCCATATTAACACATTTCAGACCTGGTTAAACATTCTTTGAATGAAGTACTTTCATACCTTTTGCACTCATATGCCCAAGTCTATTATGCCACAGTGTTGATTCAGAATCCATAGCAACTGTCTGATTTTCTGCCTGCTGAACTGCATCAATTGTTCCTGAACATTGATTTTTATTTGCAATAGCTAAAGTAGAAGGAACAATATGACCTATACAAAAATATAAGGTGCCTACTTTAACACCTTTTGCTACCACTAAGGCACCTTTTGTAACCTTCCAATTTTTATCACTAAATATAACAACACAACCTTCATCATCTAGTTGCCCTGTTGAAATTAAATTTATTTTTAACTTTGGAACGTGTCTTACCTCATGCAGTAGCCAATGATTTCCATTTTGCAACTTAATCTTGATTCTTCCCTTTCCAACAATCTGATAGGGTTCGTTATCTCCCAAATAAACCAGCCCAAAATCACTTTGGACATAATCAAGAAAATAATTTTTATGGGGCATAGCATGAAATGAAGCCCCTGAATCTAACACCCAAGAATCATCAACATTATCAAGGGAAAGAATCAAAGCATCCTAATCATATTTATTACTTACCACATTTGCCTCTTTATTTCCTTCATTTTTGTCTCCTTTGTTTTTCTGAGACTATCAATCTTTCTTTAAATGACCCAGCTTACCATAGTACCAACAATCCCTCTTGTCTCTAGATTGGGACCTTTTGTCCTTTGATTTTCCTCGTGACTTCCCACGACTTCCAGAATTGTTTCCTCTCTCCTTTGTTCTACCCTGATTTCTGCATTCAAAACATTGCCTGATATGGATGTTCCACTTGAGCTTTCCTACTAATTTCCTTGCTCTAAATAACACCAACAACATCATCAAATTTCAATGTATTCGAATTAGAAATAGAATTGCTAACAACCATTACCAAGCTATTCTAGCTTTTAGGCAAAGAACACAGAATCAAAAGAGCCCTAACTTCTTCATCAAAGTTTACATTTACAGAAGTTAATTGACTGGTAACCATATTAAACTCATTTATATGATCAACAATTGACCCACCTTCTACCATTTTCATATTAAATAAACACTTCATAAGAAATACCTTATTCGAAGTAGAAGGCTTTTCATATAACTTCATCAGCGTTTCCATCAACTCTTGAGTTGTCTTTTTTGTTGTAATATTGAATGCCACTGATTGTGCCAGGAATAAACGAATGGCTCCCAGTGCCTTTCTGTCCAAAAGATTCCAATCCTCATCACTCATTGTTATCAGTTTCTTGGCTATTCCTTCCAATGGCCTCCATAAATCCTTCTAATAGAGATAATCCTCCATCTGCATCTTCCATAATTGATAGTTCTGCCCATTGAATTTATCTACCTTCAATTTACCTTCATCTACCATTGCTCCCACTTAACCGTGAGACTCCCACTCAACCGTGAGACTTTCCTACAGGCGATAATCAAACACAAACTGCTCTAATACCACTTGTTAGGGTTAGAAGGTAGATATCTAACAGTTAAATAAAAAATTGATCAATAAAATAGATAAATAAAACACATAGAAAATTATAGCAGAAACAAGACAACACAGAGAATTTAACGTGGTTCACCCAATCCGGGCTACATCAAAAAAACCGCAGCCATCTAATGATTTTATTATCTAGTGTAAAACATATTACAAGCTCGCTAATAATTCCCCACTACAACTCCCATCCCAACCGCTTATAACAAGCTTTTTAGAAGCTTCCAAAATTAGGGTTTTACAAAGTCAATTTTTTCTTAAATATCGGTGATGAAGTGAAAAATGGGAAAAAATAAAGATTTCTCAAGGATTGTCGCCCCCGAACCCCCACGCGGGGCCTGGGTTGACCCCGGGCCTTGGCGAGGATACATGAAGAGTGTACAGTATAGTATGATCAATCGCCACATACCAACATTTAGTTGTCTGCATAAAAGGATATTTACCTTTGTATTTGGTGATTTAATATATTAGTCCCTACCAATATTGGTGGAGACTTATGTTTTCACTTGAATAAATGCAAATACTATATTTCTTTGAAATGATACCAACACAAGAGAAACAAGGTTTCCTTATGGTCTATGGTGCTTTGATTTTTAAAATGGATATTTTTTTCATTTTTTTTCAATTTTGTAAATCAAAAAATTAAAAAATCCCTAGCAAAAATATGAGGTAAAAAATGAGTAGAGGAAAACATTTGATGGGTTTCTAATTGTTTGGGCATTGTTGGATGTGTCTTTGTAATGGGTTGCAAGTCTATTTCAAGGGTTCCTTGATGGACATGTATGGAGGCATGTGTTTGTTGCATAAGGTTTTTTGTGCTCCTTGAAATTAAAATTTGTAGGGCAGCTTGTATTGATTTCCTATAGTCTTCTTTATTAATGTGGTCACCAATTTATATTTTCATTTTTCTTTGTTTTACATTCTACTAGTATAAATCTGCAAGTAGCAGTGTTATTAATTATATTACTTGTGTCCAATTTTCAAGATGTCTATAGTCATGCTACGAGTAGACATTAAAAATAAGATATTTTTATGTATCACCATGCCACAAGGTTTACATTCTACATTTAGAAAATGTTAAGCAATGGGAAATAAGTTATTTCATCATGAATATAGGCACCTAATTTAGGCCATTGATTTGATACGTCAAGAGGCGTTCTACAATGAAAGCAATCGATGCGTGTACATAAAACCCCTTGTGATTCAAATTGACATTTAAATGAAGGTTTGTAACAACTGCCAACAATTCCACTATTTATCATGAATGAACCATTTCATGAAGGTTTGTAACAACTACCAACGATTCCCCTATTTTGCATGAATGAATGGTTTCATGAAGGTTTGTAACGACCACCAGTAATTCCACTACTTTGCATGAATGAAAGTTATTTCATGAACTGTTGTGCAGGATATGATACGATGCATGTATATATTTGCATGTAGTGATGGAAGCAAGTTAATCGCTACCTACAATTTAATGGTGCAACACTTATAAAATGCACCTCTATTTGTTTCTGATTGAATTTATGTAGGATTTGATGTAGATGATTATAAATATAGAGGCACCTTCCTTCAAGCCCAATAACCAGGATCGTTTGTTGGTGGATATTGATTTCACAGTGCAATTTGAGATTGTTTGGCCCACGACACAATAAAATTTATCAGTAACAACATATTGCATTAGGTAAGTGATTGATCTTAATTATGTTTTGATTCCATAAATGATTTCAGAAATAGGCAAATGAAATGAAATGTATGATAAAATATGTGCAGGGGAGAGATTTTATCAGAGAGCGCCATCTTCCAATCGTGGAGCTTTTTGAAGTTGTATCCTTTCATATAGTGAATTTCCATTGAAGCTTATCTTTAGTTTATGAACATAACAGTTTAGCATTCAATCCTTCATTTCTGAATTGACAGATTAAAAATAGTGTTCTCATCGTCAATGACAAGGAACCCTGGTAATTTCATTATGCTAGGTCATTTTCATCCTATAATGTAGCCGATGAGTTTATCTTTCTTCTTTACCTTCTTTGTGGTTTTTTCTTTTGCCTCAAAGTTGTACAAACATTTGCACAGTTGGAAGTTGAAGTCATGTATGTTAAAATTAGTAGCTCGAAAGCTTTTCCAGCTTGGAACCGTGTCACCCAAGTTGGAGTGTTGGTGGAGAAGTTTATCTCTAACTTTCTGATTTTTCCTTCTTTTCTACAACGCACTTGCCAATTTGGAGATATTCCTTTTAGCAACAACTTTGTTTTGTTTCTAAGATTAATCTCTGCTTTGCTTCACCGTTGGTGAATAAGAGATTATAAAAAGGATAGATGTGTGCATTGTAGACATACAGGTTGAAGGTTTTTGCAGGAAATGGCACATGATCAAAGAGAGGTTGCAGTGAACAGAAGAAGGAGTTGAATATTATCCAAGTTTGCAGTATTGCTGTGGATGCCAAGTTCTGGCAGTTGTTGTAACTTCTTTCCTTTCTGCTTTAATAAAATCTCTCTCTTTGAATGCTGGTTTTTCCCCAGAGTTAGGGGTTTTCCAGGGTAAATCATTGTGTCAAAGTGTGATTGGTTTTCTTTGCATTCAGTATTTTAGTGAATGGTGTTGTGCATGCTTTAGTTCATTGTTTCAGTCATTTGATTTCTATTATTCGAATTTCTAAGAATAAACAATAGTGAATTTATTGTTGGGTTTCACAACGCCAATAAGGGAGACATATTTTTCACATGGTATCAGAGCTAATACTCTGAAAGAGAAAACTAGGGTTTAATCACACCACTGCAAGTTTCAATTTTTCTTTTTGTGTTCAGGGGTTTCAGCAATGGCAGCAGCCGGATTAAGAGATTCAGACAGACTTGAGGGGGCTTCAAACTTTGGCGTGTGGAAAGCAAGAATTCTTCTGTTACTAGAGGAGAATGGTATGAAGGAATATGCAACCACTACCGTTTCTATTCCAATAGATGCTACACTACTGGCGACCTACAGGAAAGAAGATGCCAAAGCTAGATGCATCGTTATGGATGGGGTCAAGGATCACCTTGTTCATCATATTGCAGATTTAGACATCTGTAAAAAGATGTATGATGCCATACTCAACCTATACCAGAGTTCAAATTTGAACAGGCAACTGATTCTCAGGGACAAGCTGAGAAACACCAGAATGAAGAAAGGGGAGAGCGTTGTGGACTACCTTACTAGGATCATAACAGTAAAAGATGAGCTAGTAACTATCAGGGTAGCAATACTAGATGATGAGGTTGTCAGGATTGCATTGGCAGGATTCACAAAAGATTGGGATATCTTTGTCAAAGTTGTATCCGGATGGCAAGATATTCCTGATTGGGATCGTTTGTGGAATGATTTCACTCAGGAAGAATTTCGAATGAGTTATGTTAATGGAGGCAGCAATAGTGGTTGTAAGGGTGAGGTGGAAGAGAATGTTGCTCTTGCCAGCAAAGGCAAAGCTAAGAAAGGCTCAAGCAGTGAGTCTACCTCAAAAGGAGACAAGAAGAAAAAGAAAGACCTGAGTAAAATTAAATGTTATGGTTGTGATCAGCTAGGACATTATGTTAGTCAATGTCTGAATCAGAAGAAAGGAGACAATAAGAAGAAGCAGACAACAACTTCAGCGGATGTTGATGAGCTATCCTCTAGACTAGAATATGAGTTCGCTCTTCTAAACTGCTTATCTAGCTCGAGCACTACAGGGGTCTGGTATATTGATAGTGGTGTGTCATGCCATATGACAAGAGTCAGAGAAAAATTCTCCAACTACAAAGTAGAAGAAATAGGGTTCCAAATTAAAATGGGAAACAAGTCCACATGCACTCCAGTTGGGAGAGGGACTATTTCATTTCAGAGGGAGTCAAGCAGTGATATTAAGATCACAGATGTATTGCATGTGCCAGGGATGTACATGAATCTGATTTCAGTATTTTCCCTTGAAGACAAAGGGTACATCGTACTCTTTCAAGGAAAGAAGGTGTATTTAAAACACAAGGACTGGAAGAAGGTAAAGCAGATTGGAGTTAGAAGTGACAATTTATACATATTGCAGTTTGAAACTCCAAAGGCACTAGTGAGTAGTAATAGCAGCAGGGAAATAGGAGAGCTATGGCATAGACAGATGGGACATATACACCATGGGGCATTGAAATTGCTCAGAGAAACCGTGATAGGAATTCCAGAGTTGAGTGCAAAGCACGGTGATGCATGTAAAGGGTGTGCACTCAGGAAATTTTCAAAGGCAACATTCCCTAGAAGTGACAGTAGAAGTACAGGTGTTCTTGACTTGATACATTCTGATATTTGTGGTCCCATGTCTACTTAGTCTTTGAGAGGTTATGAGTATTATGTAACCTTAATTGATGATTTCTCCAGGAAGACCTGGATATATTTCTTGAAGGCCAAAGATGAGGTCTTCAATCACTTCCAAGAATTCAAATCTCTTGTGGAGAATATGACAGGCAGGAAGATCAATGTTCTTTGAATAGACAACGGGGGTGAGTATAAAAGCAAAGTCTTCCAGGAGTTCTGTACCAAAGAAGGAATCAAGAGAGAGTGGACTATTTCCTACAACCCACAACAAAACTGGGTTGCTGAGCGTAACAACAGGGCAATTGTTGAAGCAGCCAGGGCCATGCTGTTTGATCAGGATTTTCCTAAGTATCTTTGGGCAGAGGCTTGCAGCACAACAGTCTATATTCAAAATAGAGTACCTCTTAAGATTTTGGGAAAGATGACACTAGAAGAAGCCTTTATAGGGAAGAAGCCTGAGGTTAGGCATTTTAGGATCTTTGGTAGTATAGCATACTGTCATGTTCCTTCAGAGAAAAGAACCAAGCTAGATTCGACTGCAGAGAAAGGTTTCTTTGTTGGATACAACGAAAGGTTTCTTTGTTGGATACAACGAAACCTCCAAGGCATACAAGATCTTTATTCCAGGGACGAGGATGATCATAGTGAGATGTGATGTGAAGTTTCTGGAGGAGAAAGCCTTCAAAAAATCTTAGGATTTGCTAGTAGTTGAACAGAGTCAGCAGATTGAAGCTCCAAAAGTGGATCAAGAGTCTCAGGTACATGGAACTGTGACAAGAAAAAATACAGATACAGGTACCTTGGGTGAGTTGAATCCACAGGATCAAGAGCAGTAGAATAAGGAACAACAAGCTCCATCTATTGGTGTATCTCCTACTGGTGGGAGAAGGATTAGTCGAGTGGAAACTTAGATTGCGCAAGATTCTCATGAGTTTATGGGAGCTCCTAGAATGAGTGGTAGGGAGAGGAGACCACCAGCTAAATAGTCAAATTATGTGGCATTAATAAGCGAGCTCATTGACAGTGAGCCTTCCAGTTATCAGGATACTGCACAGCAGCAAGTTTGGCAGGATGCTATGGTGGAGGAATACAACTCCATCATGAAGAACGATGTTTGGGAGGTAGTGCCAAGGCCTATAGATAAGGCAGTGGTTGGTTCTCGCTGGATCTATAAGATCAAGCATGCTGCAGATGGTAGCATAGAGAAATACAAAGCCAAGTTTGTGGCCAAGGGGTTCTCTCAGAAGGAGGGAATTGACTATGATGAGACATTTGCTCAGGTGGTCAGATATACCTCCATACGAGTTGTGATCTCATTAGCAACACAAATGGGATGGCAGATCCATCAGATGGATGTTAAGACAACTTTCCTAAATGAAATCATAGAGGAAGAGGTGTACATCGAACAACTAGAAGGTTTTGTGGCGCATAGGAGTGACTCTCATGTTTGTAGGTTAAAGAAAGCACTATACGGACTTAAGCAGGCACCCAGAGCATGGTATGAGCGCATAGATAGCTACTTGCAGAGCATGGGATTTGTGAAGAGTGAGGCGGACTCCAACCTTTACTATCTCATGATGGGGGGTGAACCACTCATCCTAGTTTTGTATGTGGATGATTTATTTATGATTGGTTCACCGAGGCTCATAGAGGATTGCAAGAGGGACCTATCAGCAGAGTTCGAGATGAAGGATTTGGGGTTGATGCACTATTTTTTGGGACTAGAGGTGTGGCAAACAGAGGGAGAGATTTTCCTTGGTCAAGGGAAATATGCTATGGAAATCTTGAAGCAATTTAGAATGTTGGACTGTAGACCCTTGTCTACACCAATGGTTACAAATTGGCAGAAGATCAATGCATCAAAGCAGGAGGCAGTAGACCCCACCTTGTATAGACAGCTTATTGGGTCATTGGTGTATCTGGTCAATACAAGACCAGACATTTGCTTTGCAGTCAACTCTCTTAGTCAGTTCATGGTAGAACCAAAGAGAATACATTGGACAGTAGCAAAGCATGTGCTGAGGTATCTATGTGGTACAGTTGAGTATGGGTTGAGATGTACTTGGGGTGATGGTGTCAAGTTGATTGGCTACACTGATGCAGACTGGGCTGGTAATGTAGTAGATAGGAAAAGCACTTTGGGGTGTTGTTTTAGCATGGGATCAGGGATTGTCTCTTGGTATAGCAGGAAACAAAAGTCTGTTGCATTAAGCTCTACAGAAGCAGAGTACATGGCAGCAAGCATGGCAACATGTGAGGCCATATGGCTTCGGAAGCTGTTAGTAGCATTGTTTGGTCAGGAGCTAGAATCGACCATCATTCACTGTGATAATCGAAGTTGCATAAAACTCTCTGAGAATCATGTGTTTCATGATAGGTCAAAGCATATTGACATTAGATATCACTTTATCAGGGATTGTGTACAGCATGGATTAGTTCGACTACAGTATATATCTACAGATGAGCAGGTTGCATACATCTTAACGAAGGCCTTGATGAAAAGAAAGTTTGTCTTCTTCAGGGACAAGTTAGGTGTAGTAGAGAACACCTTCCTCACTAAGAGGGAGTGTTAAAATTAGTAGCTCGAAAGCTTTTCCAGCCTGGAACCGTGTCACCCAGAGTGGAGTGTTGGTGGAGAAGTTTATCTCTAACTTTATGATTTTTCTTCTACAACGCACTTGCCAATTTGGAGATATTCCTTTTAGCAACAACTTTGTTTTGTTTCTAAGATTAATCTCTGCTTTGCTTCACTGTTGGTGAATAAGAGATTATAAAAAGGATAGATGTGTGCATTGTAGACATACAAGTTGAAGGTTTTTGCAGGGAATGACACAGGATCAAAGAGAGGTTGTAGTGAACAGAAGAAGGAGTTGAATATTATCCAAGTTTGCAGTATTGTTGTGGATGCCAAGTTTTGGCAGTTGTTGTAACTTATTTCCTTTCTGCTTTAATAAAATCTCTCTCTTTGAATGCTGGTTTTTCCCCAGAGTTAGGGGTTTTCCAGGGTAAATCATTGTGTCAAAGTGTGATTGGTTTTCTTTGCATTCAATATTTTAGTGAATGGTGTTGTGCATGCTTTAGTTCATTGTTTCAGTCATTTGATTTCTGTTATTCAAATTTCTGAGAATAAACAATAGTGAATTTATTGCTGGGTTTCACAACACCAATAAGGGAGACATATTTTTCACAATGTATACTATTTACAATTTTGATTTGATGAATGTTGATCCAGGCATTTTTTTTAACTAATTTGGAAATTTTCAATAGACGCTAAGGGGAACAAAATTAGATTCCTTTTGAAAAATTATTTCAATAGTTATAAAATTGATTGGAGTTTATTGTGAAATATTTCAATCCATTTATTTTACAAAGCTAAATAATGAATTTATGAGAAGTATCTAAAAAATTAATATTGATATAAGTGTTCTTTAAATGACATATAGATTTATGTCTAAAGTTTTAGTGATAGATATGTTTTATTAAAATGGTAAAGATTGGGTTCTAGAAAAGCTCAAACTTTTTTACACAAGAATATATTTTCTAAAGTTTATAAAATCAAGTATAAAAGAAATATTGTAAATTTACTATTTCATAAAAAAGTAAGTTTCTAATTTTTAATATGGATTTATTTAAGTAATTTTTTTGAAAGAATTTCATAAAGTTACTATTACATATAAGAGTGAGTTTCAAAATTAAAAAATACTAAAAAATCTTTTAAAAAGAAAAATATTCTTTGATGTCATTGTAACATGGTTCTTTAATAATAGAAAATAAATACAATTATAAAGTAATGAAAATAAATTGTTCTTTTTATTTTACACAGCTACATAATGAATTTATGGGAAGTACTTAAATTAAGGTTCTAAAATAAATCTTGGGGTCATGGTTAGGGTTAGGGTTAGTATTAGGTTAGGGTTCAATTAAGGTTCAATTATGGTTACTATTAGGGTTCAAATTGAATTAGGGTTTGGGTTTAATTAGGGTAATGGTTTAATTAAGGTTAGTGTTTAATTAAGGTAAGGATTAAGATTAGGGTTATGATTCTATTATGGTTATAGTTTAATTATGGTAGGGTTAAGATACGATTAGGGTTAGAGTTAGAGTTCTATGATAAAGATTAAGATTAGGGTTAAGTTTGGGGTACAAGAAGGTTAGGGTTAGGGTTTAATTAGTGTTAGGGTTATAATTCAATTGTGTTTAAGTTTATAATTCAAAAGGTATTATAGTTATTCAAACAATAATGTTATTCTATCCCAAACCTAACTGTACTATATCTCTAACCCTAACCTTACTTTTAAAGCTAACATTAATTATAATTATAACTCTAACCATTTCCTTATTTATAATAATAACCCTAACCCTATTTCTACCCCTAATCCTAACTCTAAAACTAAATTTTGTAACTCTAACCCTAACTCTAATCCCAACCTTAAAACAAATTCTAATTGTAACTCTTACTCTAACCCTAACCCTAAACCTAACCTTAACCCTATTTATAAAACTAACACTAATTCTTATTATAACCATGTTTCTAAATTAACACTAAATATAATTATAACCCTAACCCTAAGGTCTTATTTCTAAAACTAACATTAATTCTAATTATAACCCTAACCCTAACATTGATTCTAACTCTTACTTGAACCCTAAACCTCACACACACAATAATTCTAACTTGAACCCTAACTCTAATTAATCTCTAACCCTAACCCTAACCCTAATCCTAACACTAAACTCAATCCTAATGCTAACCATAACCCTAATCCTTATTCTATCTCTAACCCTAACCCTAAACCTAACCCTAACCCTAATCTTAACACTAACCCTAATCCTAATGCTAACCACAACCCTAATCCAAATTCTATCTCTTACCCTAACCCTAATCCTAATTTTATATCTAACCCTAACCCTAACCCCAACCTTAATCCTAACATTAACCTGAACCCTAATCCTAATTCTATAACTAACCCTAACCCTAGCCCTAAACCTAACCATATCCATAACCCTATCCCTAACCCTAACCCTATTCCTACCTCTGACCATAACGGGTGATCCCACAATAGTGGTTTACAATTTTTGGCCAAACTAGACATTGAAATAATTTGTGGTTTATAATTTTTGGCCAAACTAGACACTAAAATAATTTGTGGTTCAAAATTTTTGGAATTCAGATTGTACTTCTTTTTCCATCTCCCTTGAAAATTAGTAGTTTTTTTTAGAAAACAACATTTTTAAAAAGTGACGCTCACCTAATTTGTGGTTCAAAATTTTTGGAATTCAGATTGTACTTCTTTTTCCATCTCCCTCGAAAATTAGTTTTTTTTAGAAAACAACATTTTTAAAAAAGTGACGCTCATCGTATAATGCATAACATTTTTTCCATATTTTTTTTCCATGAAGGATAAAATTCTAATTCTTTCCAATTTAGATTTGTAACTCCAATATCTAGTGCTTCCACTTGGTTAGATAATTTTTTATTGAATATTTTTTCTTTAATCAAGTTTCGAAGTCAAACCAATTACAATTCAGACATACCGTGACCGTATAACTTGTAATTTTTTTTTGTATGTATCAACTTTTATTTTTATTTTGTTGGATCAAGGACTTCAATATCTGGTGCACTCATTTTTTTTATTTTTTTGGACAATCTTCTATTTTTCCACATGTGCAGAACATAGAGTTTGATTTTTAGTGAAAAACCTACATTCACAAGAAATAAAAAATAAATATAATAACAAAATTAATTTTTTTTTAAAATTATACTTTTTGGGAAGCTTATAATAAGAACCACATACTTACAAAAAATAAATTTTAAATGAATTCATTTGATCCCCCAAAAGGTAAATCAATAGTTATTTTTTATCAACATTTTGATATGTGTAAAGGAGACTCCATTATAGGTATGGTTTAGCAAGGTTCTATCCAAGGGGGTTTGATCTAAGGTAGTTTGATCAAACCCTCTTCAATTGGAATGATTTAAATGAAACTTTTAAAGGCTTAAATCATTATATTTTCTAAAAATATGCGATTTCAAAAAAAATCAAAATCTCCCAGAAATTGTAAACCAGCTTTGTGGGATCACCCTAACCCTAACACTATTCATACTGTCAACCCCTACCTTAACCCTAACCCTAACCCTAATAATTTTGTCTAACATGTTGTGTTGTGAATGCTACTAGCATATATATATATTTATTAATAATATATATAAAAACACTGAGAGATATCCTTCTTGAGGCATCTATTTTTTAATCAATTTCTCAAATAAAAGTGCAATAGATGCCTTGAGAAGGATATCCTCTCGGAATTTTTATCTATATTATTAATATATATATATATATACTAGTCTTTAACTCTCAATTGCATACATTAAATTTTTATATGGTTTAGCATTATTAAAGTGAATGCTTTCCTACATACATTGGTAGAAGAGGTGGGAATAGCCTTTAGTCATCACTTATCTCCCTTGAACATAAATGCGAAATAAATTGCAAGTGATATGCAACTTAGTAAAAATGAGCTTGAAGAGACATAGGTGCATTTCTATTTTTCTTTTAACCAATGATTTTTTTTTATCATCAGCTAAAGTAACTTTGTGTTTTTGGTTTTCCCAAAAGCATGTATCTTATGTATGCTTTTTGGTAGATGATTGTCACAACACTTAAAAAATGGGATGTGATCAGATGAAAGAGCAGTGACATGTCACTATCAGTTCTTGTCAAAATTTTGATTATTGATGAAGTGCATCTATTGAATGATGAAAGAGGCCTAGTTATAAAAGCTTTAGTTTCTTGAGCTCTTCATCAGGTATTGGAGTCATGGAATTTTTGAGTAATTTTTGTATTGTTGGTTTATTTCTCCTTGGCTCCAAATGGGTAATCTTGCAAGTCTATTCATCCTTGCATAACTTGTAATGTTGCAACTCTATGCCAGAATTATGCATTGGCTTCATATAAGATATTTGATGGTTACCTATAATATTTCCTTGCTTATTTAGTTTAATTGACTACAATGCAGAATCAATATTTTTTTTGCCTTTGATAAATGTTTAATAATCCTATCCATGTGATGAATTATATAGGTTATCCTACAATCAAGAGTGTATACAAATGATGATTTTTTTCCTCCTATTAGTTTTCTTCTATCAACATCTTTTTCATTCCAAGCATTCTAATAAAGCATATGATGTTGGTCATTTCAAGGACTCAATTGTCCTAGAGCTAGGACTTCTTTATAGAGAAACAAAATAGACATTTAGGTGTGTTGTGCCATTGATTTCTCCACCATCCTGTAGGTCAATTAATTTTTTTCACACTTAAAGTCTTTTTATTACAAAAGATCAACCTCAAATGCTTCTTCCTTTTCTCTTTTGTGATAGTATAATAAAGTTATGTATTTTGTATGTTACATCATAACAAGACAAATAAAAATCATCATTTCACTCTTTGCTATAGGTTCAATTGCAATGGACACAACTATTATTCTAGACTTGCCACGAAAAACTAAATTCAAGTACTTAGTCCTTACATAGCATAGTTGGTCAATACAAAGAGGGTAATGAAATGATGTAAAGATTGTTCCTAAAACCTGCACATGCATGCAATAAATGGCTCAATTAATGGCTCTAACATTATGAAGCAACACTTTGTTAAACAAAATAATTGTAATGTAATTTGGAATGCAATATAATTAGTGATTTAACATTTAATCACATTTTGAATCATATAGATATGCAACTTGGACTACTTTTACTCTATTTAATTTTGTAATAGATCCATAATTATATTATATATTTCTCTAGCATCTAATCCATTGCTAGTTTCATTGTTATTTAATTTTGTAATAGATTCATAAATTTTATATTATGTATTGATCTGGAATCTTATACATAGCATCCTTAATTGATGTCTTCCCCTTTCAGTATTTGGTAGGGGCTCCTACTGCACCGTAGCCCTTCTTTGAATAGTCTTCAACTAGTAACCCATACTTGAAAATACTAAACAACACTTTGCTAACTGTAATGAGAAAAATGTTGAAGCTCCATAGAAACATGAAAAAAAAATTGATCACTTTAAGTACAAGGTGAACACCTAACTAAAGTGGTATATATAATGTTTTGTTTATAATTTTTACATAATTGCTTTAATCAAAACAAGGGTGTAGAAGGGTTAAAAAGTATATGGTGATATATGTCAGAAATTAAAGGGATAATTAAAAATTTATTGATTACATGTATTATGAATAATTTAAAAAAAAATTGTATTCCCATAACTCTAAGCAACCAATCTTGTGTGCAAGATCTAAAATATAAAATATTTTAAAATTCATGTAGTAAGTAATTATAAACTAATAATCTAAAATGATAAAAATATTGAAATTAATTATAAATCACTATACTAAATAAATCATTTGTTGCTCTCTCTAATATTAAAAGAGTGTTAATGATTAAAAATTTTAAATTCTAACTATGAATTTGATAATAAACTAATAATTAAATAAAGATTTTTTAGTGAATAAAAATTAACTTCCAATTTTTTTTTAGCAAGGATAACTATTCTATATAGGAACACAATGTTTTGATGGGAGAGCTCCATGAAATTTTTTCAAACAAATTTATGTTTGCTAAAACTTTACAAAAAAAATATTTTCCTATGATCTTATTAAATTTGTTCTTTCCTTTAAAAAACAACTTTAACAAAAGAGATAGATTGTAACCCAACACAAAGTGAGATATTGCCACACTTTTGTGCACCTTATCAACAATCAAAGATCATGATATAAGGAGTTTTAATCCTTAATTTTGATTCTATATGAAATTAATAATATAGATATATAGTTGAATAAATAATAAAATCTGCAAGTATAAGAAAGAGTTTAAATCTATAATTGGATTAAAAGAGATTTTTGAAATTAAAAAAAAACTTAATAATTCTCTATGTTATTTTTATTACATATTTAATATTAATAATTATACAAAAGTAGTTTAGTCAATTAAGGCCCTAACTAAATATATGTAAGATCCAAATTACACATTTGCGTAACATATTATGTATAATTTAATAGTAGACTACAATCATTGATTATATCATTGTTAATTGGATGTAGAAATTGTATAGGATAGAGAGCCTTGTTTTGACACTAATATTTATACATATTAATCAATTGGTTGAAGTATTTACTTTTGTTTCATACAAACATGTTTATTGTGAATTAAACGCCATTATAGATAAATAGTCCAAAGATGGTTTTTTTTATGTTGAGACAATTGGTGATGATCGAAACTTTAATTGGATATGCATTGCCTCTTATTCAATTCTCTATATATAATCTTTAGTCTATTTTTTAGTTTGTTTTGACACTCTATTTGTGTTGGGTTTGGGTAATGGATGTATTGGGACTTATTGATATATTTTGTATTTTCTTGGGCCCCTTATGTATTCATTTCTTTGTGCTAGAGTTATGCATAATTCATATAACATGTTTGTAATGTCTTGTACATCTACAAAATGTAACTTTCTCTTTCTCAAAATAAAGTTATGATTTTTTCTTTCATAAAAATTAAAATATCAAAGTCAATGATAAATTATTATAGGAATCTAACAAGATAAATTTTTAATGTTCTAGATTATACACAAAATAATAATAAAATCACATTATAAATTAAATTTTAGAGTTTGAATGACTTGCATGATACAACATAATTAAAATTTTGAGATTTTCAAGAGCCAAATTCATATTGGTATTATGTTTCTTGTAAAAAATTCATGTAGTTTACATTATCCCTCTTGTCAACCTTCATAATACTCCCTTTAGGAATTATATGTATACCTATTGGTATTGGTTGTGTTTGGAGCTTTTATAATTGATTGGCTAGTTAAATCCTAACTATTTGATTGTGTGTGGTAATGCATAATTCATTTAGTGGGGATTGTTGGGATTAAGGTGTCTCAACCTTTACATTTATTTGATAGTTATTTATTTAATTTATCCTATATTTTATTTGCCTATGTTAATTAATTTTATTTGTACCTTGATGATGACACTTGTTGGAGTGGCAAGTTGAGTTGTCTTCAAATATGTGAAGTGGCATGGGTGACATGGCTCCTATTTTTTAGGAAGGTAAGCATCTCACTTTGTATGAGTTGATTGAAGTCATTGGTTTGGTGATAGTTAACTCATGTCAGATTGTCAGTTACTAGCGACAAATTCTATTTCCAAGGAGAAGTCAATTTTGGAAGTTACTAAGACAAGTGGATTTATGCATGTAGGTGCATTGTATGCAATGTTTAGTTTGCATGTTGCATGTGCCTTGCATGTTGGGAAGACTAAAATCGACATAGCAGGTGGCAATTTAGACTCGTGTGTCTTTTTCGTTCTACAGTTGCATGCATGTAGTGAATGTAGATATCACACATGGTTGTCTTTGGTGCTTATCTTGGTTGTTTATAAATATAGGCTATGTTAGTGCATTTTGTAATGATAGGTTGATTTTTTTTAGACATCATTATGTTGTCAAAATTCTCCAAGATTTTGTTGTTGTGTAAGTTGAAGAGCATTGGCTTTATTATTGTATTGTAACTCTTTGTTGCTAAATAATATAATTGAGTAGTGTGTTTGGAGTGTGGGTTTTTTTTTCAAAGGGTTTTCCCACATAATCACGATGTTATGGTATTGTATTATTTATTTGTTTTGAATGCTTTGAATGTGCATTTGAATTTGTAGCTATAACAGTTTAAGGGTTTAAAAATAATTTTTTGCAACTTTCTCTTGCTTATATTGGCGTAGGAAGCAACTTCCACAGACCCGACTTCCTTTCAAGGACCTATAAGTAGATGGAAGATGTCAAAATAAGAATGTGAAGAGAAGGTATATGTCTTTTCCATAGCTAGGGCAGTTGAGTTGGAGAAATACTTTTTTTTTTAAAGTTTGAAGCTTACAATGACATTTAGACCAATTCTGTAGTGCTTTAGCAAAAACATTTTTTTTATAAGATTTTTTCAGAGTGGAGAAAGCTAACAAAACAAGTGAGTATATCATCAAAATAAATAGCTCAAGATTAGCAATACAAAAAAATAAAATGATTAAGTCAATTATCACTTAAACTATCAATGATCTCATAAACATAAAAAATTATTTAAGAAAAACTACTTAGAATCCATATTTAATTTTCAAGTATAAAGACATATATTTAAAAATATATATATGAATGTTTACAAATGAAACTATTAAAAACAAACATGTACATGTATGTAATATTTATGATACTTTTTAAAATAAAAGGAAAACAAAAAAAATTACAAAATAATGAAAGTATAGATATATAATAGTTCTAAAACAAAATTAAATAAACTCTTAAATAAATAAAATAACTCAAAACAATATCTTTGAATATTTTTTAGAGATATTCTTAGAATCTTGAGCAGGGACCTTGGTTCCATTGGCTAAAACATCATGTTGCAGGCAAGAGGTCATGAGGTTCAGTTTCCCCCATCTCCGTGGTATTAGAAGGTGTGTCGTGCGTCACTGATTGTAAAAAAACACTGCAGTTTACAAAAAGACTACCCAATTTCTACAGTCTAAAAAAATATACTTAAAATATCTTATAGTAATATTCTATTTTATTATATATTATTTATCAATAAATGATCAAGTGATATATATATATAGGGTTCAAAATACAAAATAAGAGATACTTGGATAGTGCCATCTACGGTTAAACCCAACGCTATTGATAGGCAAGTAGATCTGTACAAAAAAAAGGCAATAAAATCACTCTGTAAAAGTTCTGTGACAGAGGAAAACAGGCTTTGTTAACTTTTCAGATTTGGAAAATCTAACTGGAACCCCAATTGTAAGCTCCCTAAATTTGCTCAGTTAAAACGTTTTTTGTCAAATTCGAACTCATTTAAGACATCCCCTCCAATCCTAATGTTGCTCAAAATTTGTAGGCACCTTGTGAACAAAAATTTCATCTTTCTGTGCCATTCGATTTCCTCTCTAATCAGTTCAGTGATGAGATGTCTTGAACTGATTGAGATCTGCATAACGGCCTGAAAAAGTTGATGCAGATCAAGGCCAGCGCCACTAAATCCTAACGGTCAATAGAAATTTGGAGTAATGAAATCTCAATATAACTCATTTTCCCTAATTTGAATTAGCCGCTCTCTGTGAAACCTTGTTTAACTGTTGATCTGTCAAATTTATCAACTTTGAGCAAATCAATTCTGTCATTTTATAAGCAGTTCGGTGCCTCATTGCTTCTCACTGTGGGAGTGCAGTGATCAAATAAATCACTGGAGTTTTCTGATAACAGGATGACTATAAGTGAAGAAGAAGCGAAGATTAGAGCTGAACTGGAGAAGGAAATTGAGAAGGATTTGGAAGAAGAAATGAAGTACAATATCAATCGTCTTACTCACAGGCTTGCAGAGCTCCATGCTCGCCAGGAAGCCCAAGCAGAAGTATATCAGAGCACTACTAAATCAGTAAATGCAAAGAGTCCTGCTGTTACAGGCGGGGGGAAGCATTTGAAGAGACCGGCTAAAATGGCAGAAAGAAATGATTCAGAAAAGAAGTTCCAAAGAGTGAGCTTGGACAAAGATTTTGACTGGGTGAGGTCTCTGAGATCAGGATCGCCAAGCCTCCATGAATTGAAGGCCGATTATACCATTGCAGCACCGGAAAGGGTCCGAAAATATCGATCTACCATGACAGCTAGAGGGCGTTCTCGTCCTCTGTTAATGTCTGAATCCTACAGTGGTTCAGGCAATGAGCCCCCTTTTAGACGCCGCCATGAAAGTAACAGCTTACTTTTCAAGGAAGATATGAAGGCCATTCCTGTGCCTTTCAAAGGAGAGGGAAAATCGCCCATTCCAAAGGAAGATTGAACTGGATGGAGCTAAAAGAATACATATGTTCCATCTGATTTTGGTAAACCATGTCAATGTATGAGAAAGCAGTTTAGTTTTTTGTGTTTTTTTCTCCCTCAAGGAGACTTGTGAATTTAAAAAACTATTAGGTGTGAAGAAGGGAAAATGTGAGGAACTTATGTAAGTATTTTGAATTATGTCATTATCGTGTCATAGTTAAAATGTGATGATGATAAAGATTGTAATGATGGTTGGAGCTCTCTCATAGACCTTTTGGATCCTACTGATGTATGGGGTAAGCAAGATGACCAAGACCCACCACTTCCCCTTTCTACTATTGCTCTCACTGCTTAGAGGTCATTCATAATTATGTTGTTTTTTGTTTCAGGTCATAGCCTCATTTGGACCCTCGAAGTGTGACTGCATTCACCCACCTTTTTTTGTGAATATGTGTAACATTGTCTTTTAATTAGTAATATATGTACTATTCAAAAAAATGTGGTGTTATCATTACCAAGGTTTAAATTTTCCTTGGGCTATTGTGTTTGTAGGTTTGGACAATTTATGTTAATATTGGGGAATAAGGTCACATGTACCTATTTTTTGACTTAATAAGATTGAATTTGGTCTAAAAATTTCAAAAGTATCAAACACAAGAAGTAGGGTATTTTATATACACATCATTTTATGTGTAAAATATTTTAATTGTGAAAATTGCATATCCATGCTCTTTTCTCTTATGTTTTGTGCCACTTTGATTAAAGTGTTCTAAATGCAATAACTAGTCAATTAGTGGCATATTCTTGAGTTAATTTAGGTCACAACATCAACACATCTCTATCCCATTATCACTCATTTGTAGAGATTTTGGTCTTAATCCCTAGATTTTTTAGACATCACCTTGGATCAAATATGTAGTTGTGAACTTGACCCAAGTCACTTCATAGTTGCAAATTTGAATCACAAACTTTTAAAATTCAAATTCAAAATAAATCTTGTTGACTCCCTCTTACTCACCCTTACAAGTTCACCTGACATAAATTTGTGTTGCTTTGTTTTCTATGTTTATATTTAAAGACATTTATGTATTCATTCTAAAATCATCTATGAGGGTTATTAAATAATCATCATAAAGCATTTATGAGAGCAACATATCAATATTATCAAATCATTACATCATCATGCATCATCCTTGGTTCATTGCACACTCACTCATTTTCCTTAATTTATTGTTCCAAAGTTGTTGAATTGATCCAACTAGGGGTTTAATTGAGGAGAATGTGACCCTCACAATTTGGTGAATTCCCAAAGGTCTTCCTAAATATGACCCATATTTACTCATATTCAAACATCAAAAATTGAGGTGATTGAAACTTGATAGTCTATTTTCTACCAATTCACTCACAACTTCCAATTTAGATTTGGACTTGTAGAGATCAAGTATAGATTCATATCTAAGGTGAATCTAAGCAAAACATAGTTAGTTTGTAGATTTGAGACACCTACATGATTGGTCCTAAAAATCTAGTATTGTGATCAATCATTTCCTCTTTAGGTTCATTTTCCCCTTTCAGAATCTAACAAAGTATCACATTTATTTCTTGCATTTTTCAATATTTATCATATTTAGTCCAACCCATTTAAATTTAAGCTAATTGTGTGTGCAATTGATTACACTATTTAATTAGCTTAGTTAATTTTATGTGGGTGACATGCTTTCAAATTATATTTTTGGTGAACTTGACCTTCTCACATGACCTATGGTTTTGGCCTTAATGTTTATCCTTCTTTTATTTACCTAGTTTTAGATCTAATTTGTCTTAATGCATATCGTATTTTCATATTTGATTGGGGTTTAAATTCATTTTTCTTGGGTCTCACTTGTTACACTTTCCTTCAAGGTCTTGTAGGGTTTTGAATGCAACAATGGATAAATGATCTTCAAACTCCCTTAAATCCTCTCTAAACCTAAAATCTATGCATTCATAAAGAGGAGAAATGTTGGGTCATTTAGGGGATTGCCTTAGTCAAACCATGTGTTAGTGTTTCCACTTCCACAATGGCAATGGCAATGATAAAATGATAATTGATAGGAAGGAATGGTGAAATCACAAAGTGTTGCAATTCACCACCCTTCAATGACTTCCTTGAAGGACTAAAGTCATGCACATCACTTCAAGGTATTGGATCTTGCTTACTTGATCGCTTGAATTTCTTGGAGACCTACAATAAGGGTTAGCCTTCACAAACAATGACAGCATAAACACATATAAACTCACATAATATTTGACATGATGTTAGGATCTTGAATTGCTACAATAAAGCTTTGAAATGTTGCTCTTGACTTGCTTGATAGTGCTCTTGACAATAATAATTTCTCATCAATTCTCCTTAGATTTGAAATGATGGAATAACTAGGTATTTATAGGCATTTATTCAATTTCCCAAAAATTGGATCTCGATAGTCGACCTTTGCAAGTTGAAATTTGAATGTTTCAATGCCAACATTGACATATTCAAATTTGGATCCCAACAAAATAGGGGGACTGGGATGCCCAAGGGTGTCTCAGTCTTGGTCCTATTGTCTAGGACTTAGGGTGTTGGGGTAAGACATTAAATGAATGCATTTTTTCAATGTTTGCTCTTTCTAAAAAATGGTAAAAATGGGCTATAGAATGCATAATTTATGAAATTAGGTGTTTAATTAGGTGCATAATTTAGGGGGAGCAAAACATAGTGTGAAATTGACAAGGGTGACAATTTACGATGCTACAGTTGCAATATGATTTGTTTATTTATCTAACTTGTAGATTTCCATAACACGTGTGTTATGTTATCACAAGCATGTTACATAACATGATTCTATCATTTATTCAAATTTTAGTCTTGCCATTTCAAGATTGGATTACCAAGCCTATGGATTGGACCTCTATGATACCTTGTAAAGATACATTTTCCATTTCAACAACATTTAAAAAATTCAAAATCATCAAATTTATTTATTTATAATAAAAAATGATGAAACCACCACCAAAATGATGAGTCGCTTTTAGCTTTCTAGCCATATAAATTTTTTAATATATATTCAATAGGTTAATATATTTATTTTCATTTTCTTTGAATAGTGTCTTTGTATTACTCATCTATATGTATTGATTTTTCTTTATAACTTTTGATGTGCTTGTGCAATTTTTAAAAATTATAAAAGATTATTTTATACTTCATTCTACATACATTTAAAAAATAAATACATTTTGCAAGTTATGTAACATGCACATTTAATGATTTTTTCATGATGCATCCACTTTGAAAAATTATAAAAATAAAATTAAAAAATAAACAACTTGTAGTACTCACTCTTGGCTATATTTCTATCAAACAATTTCAAAAATACCTATTGCAAAAAAAGAAAAGGGGACATGGAAGTCAAACACTGTTATATTTGATGAAAATAGGAAAAAAATTGTGCGCGCACTCAACATTTTACCTTCTTAACATTAAAATTTAGTAGTTTAGAAACTAAGTTTAAAGTATCTACAATTTTTATTTGTATTGTATCTTCAAATTTTGAGAGTACACATCTTAGATTACTCATCCAAGAACAAGTTGAGCTAATTTTAAAAAATTGACCCGCTGCTGTCCCTCAATACCATGCATTTACCCTATGAATATTTTTGAAGGTAAATGTTTTGTTGTTATTCTATTCCAAAAAAATAAAAATAATCTAGTAATACTCTAAAAATGTTTAAGTTATGAAATAGACTATTTCCTAAGTTAAACCTAAGAGTTGGGTTGGAAATTTGCTAAATATAGAAAATTAACAAATTGAACTAATAAACTGAATAATTAAATGAAAAGAGAAAGAAGTGAGGAACTTAGTGCTAAAGTAATGCATTCACTATCCAGGATGCTACCACAATATGCAAACATTTATGTAATATATTGTACTCAAATTAAGTACTTGAATCGATTTTCTCTGCACAACAAGAGGTAGAAGTAGCCAAAAAACCAATTAGAGGATACAACAAAACTATAGAAAGGTTGAAAATCAAATGTTCAACCACTACTTTGAAATTGAAATAGAGATGCCAAAGAGATGTAGAAATAATGCAAACCTCTAGAAGAGAATAAATCCAACAAGAACATATAGCTAAGGACAATACAATTGTTGGGGACTACTTGAGAGCTTGTCAAGAATGGTCAAGCCCTATTCCACCTTTCAATTTCCACAAGAAGTCGAAATAGATAAATTTATGTATAAATAGTGTGTGTGTACATGCATATCATTAGAAATTAAAATATGATAAAGAAATTTGGAAATTTTGGTGTGGGAAAAGGTTGAGGCAAAAAATTAGTGCAACCTCAAACATACTAAGGGATTGGACACCAAAGCAAGTGTAAAACAAACTATAAAAGCATTTAAGGTATGCAATTTTCATCCTTACATTTGCTCCTACTTTAGTGGGCTTTTACCACTAGGTCATTAAGCTAAACTAAAATACATAAACGGAATAACATCATTAAAAAGGGTACTCAAAAGGATATTGTAGAGCAAACACAACAATTCTTCAAGCAAGGGAATCATGCCCCCAATTTAAGAATCTATAAAATATAAGTGTTAGAGACCACAACCCTACAAGATCACAATCTCAAAAATCATAATCCTACAAAAACAAATGTCATTCCATCATGAAAGTAATAATAATAAAATAAATCTAACACAACAAGAAGAATGAAAAGAAGAGAAAATGAATCAAAGAGAATGTGCAATTTGATGAAGAGAAATGAAGTGTAATAGAATGAGGAGAAAGGAAATTTTATTAGAATGATATGACTCGAGGTCTAGCTTACTCTATCACTAAACATCATTAAAATGATTGGTAAAAAAAATCACTCAAACTAGTGTACTCTTTTGCTTGGTTACTCAAAAAGATTTGGATCACTCAAGCTAGCACACTCTATTGCTAGGTGATTCAAACAATAGTGGGTAATCAAGCACATATCATTGTTCAATCACAATGTGTATGTTTTATTTGGACAAGTAAGTTAATAACATGCAAGATATTTTAAGGGGAAATATATGCCCCCTCTCTTTTTACCTAATTTTTAGACATATAAGATCAAGAAAATTTAAATTTATTGAACATTGAATAGAATACTAGATGCCTCCAATAGAAGCAAGGAAGGAAATTCGCCATCTACAAATTTTGAAAAAAGGATTTAGAAGAAAGTGCTTTAAAAGTGAAATTACAAAAAACAATAATGTAGCAAAAATCACATGATGAAGGTGGAGCCTAGACTGACATATAGGAAACCAAGAAAAAATTCAATATTTTTGTAACTCATAGAGAGAGAGAGTGTGTGTGAGAGAGAGAGACAAAGAGACAGAGAGAAAGAGTTCATTTTCTTTATTAGCCGATAGGCTACATATAGTGTGAGATTCAAGCCTGAAACAAGTCTCACACCTACAAAAGCCTCCAAAATCTCACTTGTCACATAAAAGCCAAATAAATATTGATTTGTCAATTGCATGGGAACATTCTATTTTCATTTGTAGTGTTTTTTTTTGTCAAATTGATGGCAACTTCCTTTTTTCATTTGCATTGCTTTATGTTTTAAATCTTTATGCAAATACTTCATAATCAGATAATACTTAATTTCTTCAAGGAAAAAAACTAGATTTGTTTAAGTTAATTTCATTCTTTTATTTTAAAATTTACATGCACAAACACATATTCTCTAACATATTAACATAAAGTAACCCTTAAATCTCATGAAAAATTCACCACCAACAATTCATGACAGTAAATTTTCCTGAAGCCAATATTTTTATTATTATAAAAAAATCAATAGATTCCAAAAATGAGGTTCTGGAGATAAGTTTCAATCCAAAAATTAGGTTTTGGAAGTAGTATTCCCAAAATTAGGTCTTCAAGGTGAACCCTCATTTACTGCAATTTACAGACTTCCGATTAACAAGCCAAGCATAATGATTGAGAAAGTAAACACACTGTAGAAATAAGGAAAAAAAACAATCATTAAAGTTAACAAATTAACAACTAATGCAAGATCTGTGAACATCATAAGTTCCATTATTTCCAATAATGACCCCCGAAAGGAGGTCAAAATCGCATCTGTCACAGAGACAAATTGGCAAACTTGCCGCACATTCTGATTTGATTTGAAGAAAAAACTTGAAAGAACCAATCAAAGACCAACAAAACATTTGTTCCAATCGGTAACAAATCATTGCACAAACGTGGCTTATTACAATGACCTAAGCAATGAATAACCTAAATTCAATGAGTCCAACATAATTGTGAATTATTGCGTTCCAGTACCTGTCAATGAAGGTGACTGTAGTGGTGATGGTGATGGTGATGGTGGTGGTGATCATGACGATGATCATGATCAAGACCAAGGCACCGTATGAAAGGATAATATATTGCATATAAACATTGCCCTACCCCACGGAACAGAGAAGTGACAAAAGAACAGGGGCAGCAAATGCAGGCCAGCAGTACTTCACCTACAGGGCTCACCTCGTGGTGCTCATGATGGTGGTGATGGTGTCCCATTTTCGCCCTCCGCTTCCTTTCTTTTTATCGCCTTCCTTCAAATTCTCAGAAATGGACCAAGTTTCTGTTGCCCCAAAAGCTTTCAGTGCAAGACGGCTGAAAGGAAAATAACATCTTATAGGTGTTCCAACTGCATGCAAACGCAACTCTTTTAAAAAAAAAGCAAATAAAAAAGCCTTAGTTAAGTATTTGATGAATTGCGCGTCCATGGCGAGGAACTCCGCGTACTCATCGCTCAGGCTTTGCTTTTAATCACTTCTTCCTTGCATTTAATACATTAACGTTGACTCTCTTTATGCTATTTTAGCTGATATATGGTAAATAAAATATTGTATACTTGGGGCATAGGGTCTTATGGTGGTGCACCTTAAATCCACATGCGTAGAGAGCTATCTATATGATATGTTAGCAAATAAAAAAAAAATATAGTCGTGTAGTTGTATGTGTTGATATTTTCATTAATTTTATATTTTCCATCTATATGACATGTTAGCAAAAAAAAAAAATACAGAGTCATGTAGTTGCATGTGTTGATATTTTCATTAATTCTATATTTTCCATCTATATGACATGTTAGCAAAAAATCGTGTAGTTGCATGTGTTGGTATTTTCATTAATTCTATATATTTATTTCTATTATATTTTTATTTGAAAGTGGTCGATATTCAACTTCAATATTAACATATATTTAAAAATTAAAATTAAAAGGTATTAGAACTTGATGTTATGTGTGTCAATTAATGAACTAGTGGATTTGCATACATTACATTTGGATGTTATTAATAAAACATTATTATGCATTACTAAGATGTCCCTTGATATGTTTTTTATGATGATTGTTACATTTGATAGCATGAACACATTGTTAAGACATGACACTAGGCTTGAGCAATGTATGGGGTTCAAAATGTTCACATTTTGGTTTCATTTGTGCATTCTCCATCTAAAAGTCGGCCTTATTTAGTTCAACATTTGTACAAGATAATATTTAGTCTCACAAATCCTATTGGTAAACTTTTTTCACGTTAAAATTTATTGTAAGTTTTATTATATTTTAATTTGTGTTTAGGGATTTTACTACTTCAAATGCCTACAAAGTAGATACAAAAACTTGAATCTACCCATCATTCCTACCATGAATCTGAGGCAACTAATTGAAATGCCAGAAGTAGACCAATGCTATCCTTCCCCCAAGTTATCCTCCAATGCTATCTCGTATCATCGTCTAGAGAAAATATAAGTCTAAAACAACCTACTTATCCCTCGTCTACTTTTGTGGACTAGAGGGTGTACTCATTTAATTTCAAGATTTAGTTTTGTGTCAATAGTGAAATTCAACTTGTATCATTAGAATAACAAACCATTTTTTGCCTACTTGAATTGGGTATACAAATTTCACCATGACATATAATTTTTGTTATGCTTCATCTATAAATTCGTTAGTGGTTGAGGGGATACAAATTGCTTGAGCAGAATAAGCCAATGTTTGGTGCAAATCACTTATCCACATTTTCCACCAAGTTCGTACTAGTGTTGCTCATCTTTTACATACTCAACTCAAGGAAATCATTAAAATAATTGACTTCTCTATGAACAAAACAAAGTGCATATTGTTGGCTACATCTCTATCAGAACTAGTCAATCTTCCCCATTCTCGGGCATTTTAACAATGGGAACTAGTACTTAATAGAGGTCAAGCTCCTTCTCCACTTCCAATTTTATTATCTATTATTCTTCATTATGGTGTCAAACTTGTAATTGAAGTATTTTTTATAACATTATATTTCTTATAGTGTTCTATAGTCAAAAGACACTTTAAAAGTGGTAGCCTAAAACATCTCCTACCAAATGACTTTGGGTTTTTGTACTTGGCATTGAAAGAAGCCATGTTCTTCTCTACATAAATTCTACTAATTTGTGTTTTTTAACATAGTCAATATAAATGGAAATTCAATAAATTGAACCTATGTAATTTTTTGTATGTTGTATACTCTTAAATATTTTGTAGGGTAGAAATTAATATTTTTTATGGGCATGGTTACTCAACATACATAAGTTCTAACTATGTAGGGAAGGCAAGGTTGTTTTCCTACCTGATTAATGTAATAATCCTTTTATTTTTTTATTTTTTTCTTATTCGTTTATTATCCATTGACTATGCCCACAATAAATATTAATGTCTATCCTACAAAATATTTAGAAGTATACAACATACACAAGATCTAACTATGTAAGGATGGTGAGGTTGTTTTCATACCTCATTAAGACAACAATCTATTTATTTAATTATTTATTTCTTATTTTTATTGTTCATTGACATCTACAATATATTTTTCTATCCTCAAGTGCTAGTAAGTGGTGAAATTCAGTAGTTTGATAATCTATTATTATTGCATAGATATGTCACTATTCTACTGTTTAATATTTCTATTGTCTTGTATTCTTGAAGTTTAAGATTTTGAGTTTCTTTCTTTCTTGTTTTCTTGTGTTGGGTTTTCTCAATTCAGAAGCTTAGCAACTTTGTAATCAATACTTTACAACTAAGCATGATGACAAATATTACAGGTTCTAATTTGAACATCCATTTTTAAAATTTCAATGCCATTAATATGAAAAAGTATATAATTACATAGTATGTTGGTTACATAATTTTTCAATCAATTGAACAAAATTGAATGCATGCTTGTCAAGACATAAATTGCAAGTTATCTTCATTTTTATAAACAAAATGAAATACATGCCTCCCAAAATTTAAACAGCGTACTTGTTTTACCTTCACTTCTAAACACTCAAATCTCTACTGGAATTTAGAACTATAAGTTGAAACTTATATGAAGGTAATATTTTTCATTGAAACCATGATGGATAGAAGAATCATGAAGATGTCATGGAGTTTGGTGTTGTATTGTTTCTTGTCATAGATTTCCCATCCATATGCTTGGCCCTGCTTACAATAAGAGAACTTGGTTTTTCAGTGGAATGACCTTGGGTAACCCCTACAAAATTCATTCAGGTAGAATACCAAGGGTAATGAATACTTTTCATCTCCCTAAATAGAGTATGTTGTTCAAGAAAAGGATTTAATGGATTTCTTAAATATCATTACCTCTCCAATTTCTTATTTACACTTTCAAGCTCTCTTTCTTTTTGATCTTGTTCTCATTGTATCCTATCTTGCTCTTTTCATTCCTTCTCTTTCATTTGCTATTTTTTGTTTTTATTGACATGGTGTTGTAGTACTCTTTCCAAATTTTATTATTCTTTCACTTCTCTAGC